>OX104038.1:45736438-45868938 GCA_944470415.2 Schistosoma rodhaini
AACCTGGAAGTACTGGATGACAGTTTCGTCCTATTGTAAGACTCTTCAACAGTTCGCATCCACGATCTCACCCCGTGAGATTGGAACCCAGGATCATCAGGTTTTCCATGATGGCACAGCTTCAAGTGATTCATGATTGCAACTGTAAACAAACTACTATAATATCCACAATACCCATTCAGAAGAAGATTTGTAAATCAATCACTTTAAGTAACAATATGTACTGAATCACAAAAAGGCAACACCATAGGAATCATGTAAATGTATATCAAATAAACTACCTCCTATGTAAAGGTGTATATATAAATGAATTAAGCTTTCCTTCATATGGTTGACGGTTTCATGAATGGTATAAGTAACAGCTTGGTCACATTTGATAGAATCAACTATTCAAACATCAATTATACTACTTAAATTAGATCAATCAGCAACCAATAACCTTTCATATACTTTATATGGTTCAATAGAAATAATGATTTATATTAATTGAACATCTTGAATGGAGACTATAATTTATGAATGAACCAATCAGATTGATGATAATACATCTTTGATTATGGCTCCTGTAGCGTTTTGACATTATAACTGATGTCAGTTCATGATGAAAAGCCCTACATCTAATTCTCAACACTAACCATCATTTGATCCTATTAAGTAGGGGGATATTCTTAGGGTTACTTTAGCATCGTTCAAAAAGTTGCTCATAAATTATAGTCTCATCAATCTTGATTGGTTTAGCGAGGAAGGGAGGTAGATACAATGTGAGAAATACAAATAACCCTTTGCACAAGCAAGTGACTATCAGGATTCAGTAGGTGAGTGGATAACGTGATGGCGTTTTAAGCGAAAGGTACTAAATTTGAGTCCCAGAGTAAACATCAGATCTGAGATACAGTTACATCCAGCTGACGAGTTCTAAATAGGACGAAGTGTCGCGCATCGAACTGGATTCTACTGCTAGCTACTATCCATCTTTGCTTAGAAATATAAATTAATTTATAAACATTTATATATAATAATGAATCTTACCAGCTCCTTCTAGCCTTTTTTCAGGCATTAATTTGGCTTGAAATTCTTTACTTAAATAAAGAGGATGATAAAAATCACCAACTAATGCTTTGATCACTTTACCAACATCACGTAAAGCCACTTTAGATGTCTAATTATAAAAAAAAGAGGAATAACAAAAAAAGCAATAAAGAAAATCATTAAAGAGAATAATCCCGCAAGGTGAAATCGTGAATATGTTCTGTTGAAGATTCCCACAGTAGGACGAAATGATCTTCCAGTGCTTCCAGGTTTTCCATAGTGGTCTTCCTTCAAATGACTCATGCTTTCAACTATGATAATAATTAACAATTGAAAAGAAACTACTGACTAGTTTAATAGATTGTTCAGTGTCTATAATGTCTCTAAGCTAAATGACAACATTTATGTATGTATGGTATTCATTTGTTTCATACATTTAAGCTAATAGAACAACATTAACATGCAACTACAACAACATTTATATTGAATATTGAAAAGACTATTTGAAATATACAAAATATGATATCAAGTTCTAATTGAGTTTGTAGATTAGATATCAAAGGTTTTTCGAATAAGATCATGAACAGATGAATGTTATCTACCACTTGAAACCTAGAAATAATGAACAGTTATTTTGTCCTAGTATGGAGCTCGTCAGTAGTGCGAGTCTGTGATTCCGCATCAGACGATCTCGAACTTAGAGTCTTTGATCTCTCTCGTAAACTCTTAACTTCTAGTGTTACTAGTGTTTAGTGACTAATTTCAAGAAGTGACTTTCGAAGTTCTAATAGGAAGCTGTGATCGGCAATGTTCAACTAGGTCTGTTGTGAGGCAATTACCCAATGAAGATGACTAAGGATGATGCGCCAATATCGTGGATTGGTTGATGTTAGACATGACTCACGAGATTGAAGGTCCTAGATTCGAGTGTGAGTTCGTGGATTTGCCCTGTTGACGAGTCATACACTAGGACGAAATAGCCATTCAATGCTTCCAGGTTACTAATGATGATCTAACATTAATCGATTCATAATCTCAATTAAAACTCGACAATCTTCACAATCTTATACTGATTTATAAGTACTTAATGTACTGAAAAATAAATTATAAAGTCCAAAAGACAAGTACTAATTTCACTGTAGTGTGGAGTGTCTAAGTCATTTCGTTCTAGTATAGACCTTCTCCTCAACAGTTCCCACCTAAGATCCCATACCAAATGGACTCCAATCCAGGATCTATCGGTCTCGCGTGCGATCGCCTAAGCTCTAAATCAATGAACTAGCATCCAATTTTGTTAATGTCTAACTTTAACTAATCCACAAAATTGCTCCATCATCCATCATTGTCTTCAGTGAGTCACTGTTTCATAACAGGCATGGTTGAACTTCCTTGATCACGGCTTCTCACTAGAACTCCAGGAAATAAATCTGGAGGTCAGTCGGTAGTTAGCACATGATGATTACTATCAGAAAGTGGGGTTTTACGTAGATTGTAATAATTCAATGGTTGAATTCAATATATATTTGCTACATAGTACAAGAAAATACAGATAGATACAATGTATTGATTTGTGTACACTAACTATTGTGCAATAATACATGATTGGTGAATCAAGTGTTACATCATAAAATTCAATAGAGCAATGAGAAGATCAAGTTGACTTGATCACATCAACTCTGTCCTTACATTACTCTATCGAAGTTTGTAAAAAAAGACTAAAACTGTATTATTTCTTTAAATCTTCCCATTGATACTTACGATTGCAACTGGTCAGTCTCTTATTGGACATATGTGCATCTTGTGAGTAATTCCTCTATATAGCCAGAAGTCGCAAGCATTATAAGCAAAGATGGATAGTAGCTGGCAGTGGAATTGAGGACTCGCAACACTTCGTCCTATTTGGGACTCGTCATTCGGATGTAGCTGCATCTCAGAGTTGATGTTCACTCTGGGACTCAAACCCAGTGTCTTTCGCTCCAAACGCCAACGCATCCTAAACACCGATTGAGAAGATTCAAACAAATAATACTAACCTAATTTAAACTAAACCCCCATCGCACAAGCTAGTGGCTATCCGGACTAAGTAGATGAATGAATACTGGATTAGAGTCTCAGAGTGAACATCAACTCTGAAATACAATTACATCCAGCTGACGAGTGTCAAACAGGACGAAATGCGCGTTCTGAATTCCACTATCCAGCCACTATCCATCTATCTCTACAATAGTCTTAACAGATCTTATTAATCAGATCTATGATTTAAATCTTTTACCAAAGAATTACATTTTCTATACTCATAATGCATGCATATATTGTAATATTACAATTATAAATATTTACACAAACAGATATTATAAAGAAAAAAAAATCATTATACACTACTTCATTAAACATACTACTACTAATACTACTACTACTATTAATACTACTACTATTACTACCACTACTGTTACTACGGTTATTATTACTATTCTACTGTTACCTTGTGTTCTTTGGATACAGTTCTGCCTAGTTTCTAAAATATATATATTGATTATCGAATACATTTAAAATAGAATAGTTTGTAGAGAAAAAGAATAAAAAACAAACAAACGAAAACTGTTTAGAATTTGATTAGCAACAAACTTACCGTAATATTTTATATGATAGTAGAATATAAAATATATGGATGGGTAATTCTTCAATTGAAAAATAATCAGTTTTTCACAATTGGCTATTACTATCAAATCATTTTTGGTCATTTAACTGATAATTCCAATGGGTTCGAATCTTGTTAGGCGAGATCATGAATACGTACTGCCACTGAGGAGTCCCACAATCAAACGAAACAGCTGTCCAGTGCTTCCACGTTATCCATGATGGTCTAGCTTCAATCGACTCATGATTTAAACTAAAAATCTCTACAAAACCTTTTTCTAATAATTAACTGAAGTATTTATGAATAAGATCTGAAAGGTTAGGATGTTAATCTTTTTTTTTTTGACATCAATAAATCTTCTGACGGATTTCTAATCAATAACTATAGAATGTATTGTGGTTTACATCAAGGACTGACGTTAATTAGACAGTCACTGAGAATCAAAAGGCAATGGATATCTCTTTTTTCAAAATCCTATCGTGATACTTCTCAGAATTGTACATTTACGAATCCATCGAGGATCGAAACTCAAGTTTGAATAGTCTATTTGAGTGCAACCAAGAATATGATAAAATGTCAGTCTATTTTTTATTCACATTCATGGCGTACTTATCTGTTAACATTTTCATACTGACACTTCCTTAACTGCTATTGTAATGTGGTCTACTTATATCCATATAAGTAGTATATGATGATGATCAGACATAGAATATATTTTAGCAGAAGATCGGTAAGGAACGAACATAAATGAAGCGCAATCGGTATGAAAATGCATGAACAATGAAATTAGAGAAGATGGATTGATATTTACAAAAGGAACGGTGAAGATTGAGACCATTGATTGTTATTTTGCATATTAAGTATTTACTTCAACTTAGTATTGTTTGTTTGAATCTTCCCATCGATTTGTTAGGACAGCAACTGATCAGTCTCTAATTGGCATATGTGCATACTGTGCGTATTGTCTCGATATACCTTAATTCACAAGCATGGTAAGCAGAGATGGATAGTGGCTAACAGTGGAATCCAGTTTAGACGCGCGTTTCGTCCTATTTGGGACTCGTCAGCTAGATGTACCTGCATCTCAGAGTTGATGTTCACTCTGGGATTCGATGGGAAGATTCAAACAAACAATGCTAAGTTGAATTTAAACTTCACCCCATCGCACAAGCAAGTGGCTATCAGGACTCAGTGGCCGAGTGGATGACGCGATGGCGTTTGAAGCGAGGGTGCTGGGTTCGAATCCCAGAGTGAACATCAACTCTGAAATTCAGGTACATCCAGCTGACGAGTCCCAAATAGGACGAAACGCGCGTCCTGGATTCCACTGCTAGCCACTATCCATCTCTGTTAAGTATTTACTGTTTGGTTATCAGATTTAGTGAGATAATTTTGTGCTTGAAGACATTCGATTGTCCCCACCCGTGTTCTTGTTCACTACTCTATCATAGATAGAGCATTCAATATTAAGATGATTTTGAATAAGCTTGTTACATCAGTGCTATTCATGTGAACTAAATACTATTTACTGATACGATTGTTTACAACGAATGTGATATCAGTTGATACCAGTTACTCGTTGTAAACGGAACTAGACTGATAGGTCAACGTAAGAAAGGAAATAAAACTGTATAAGAAAACTGATTCATTCATTGAAGATTAAATAGACGATATCCATTGAATGATATATCTTTTATTCTTTCTGGCTAAATTCAACCTTTCAATAAACACCAATCGAATTACACTTGACGGAGAAGCTTTGGAGGATGTGGAAACCTTTTCATACCTGGTAAGCATCATTGATGAACACGGTGGATCTGATGCAGATGTGAAGGCGAGGATCGGCAAAGCAAGAGCAGCATACTTACAACTGAACAACATCTGGAAATCAAAACAATTATCAATCAACACCAAGATCAGAATTTTTAATACATATATCAAGTCAGTTCTATTGTATGGGGCGGAGACGTGGAAAACTACGAAAGACATCATCTTGAAGATGCAGGTGTCTATTAACAGTTGTCTACGCAAGATACTTCGGATTCATTGGCCAGACACTATCAGCAACAACCTGCTATGGGAGAGAACAAACCGGATTCCAGGAAATCAGGAAGAGGCGCTAGAATCGGATAGGACACACATTGAGGAAACCACCCAAATGCGTTACAAGGCAAACCGTCAAATTGAATCCTCGAGGTTATAGGAGAAGAGAAAGACCAAAAAACACGTTATCCTGAGAAATGGAGACAGACATGAGAAGAATGAACAAAAATTGGATAGAACTAGAAAGGAAGGTCCAGGACAGAGTAGTTTAAAAAGCGCTGGTCGGCAGTCTATGCTCCCTTGGGAGTAACAAGTCTAAGTAAGTAAGTAAGTAAGTCATACTCATTTCGTTGAGTTGTTATGATAATAAGGATTTGGTGCATTTGCACTACTTAAACCTAGAACTCAAATGGTTCAAGACTAGTAATCACAATGTTACTGTTCATTCCTGACTCACAGAAGAGTACGTCATTCCAAGTACTTCTTAAAACTGTTCAGGTAATGTTTGACTAAATCGGATGAAACATCCATCCCTAGATTCTGTTGTTAGTTTTTATTTAAATTTACCAAACATTAATTGAATAATTATAGGCAAAGATAGATGATTACTAGCAGTGAAATCCTGGATGTGTGTTTCGTCCTATTTGGGACTCGTCAGCCGGTTGTACCTGCGTCCTAGAGTAGATTTTCACTCTGAGAATATCGATGAGAAGATTCAAACAAACAATATAAAATAAGTCTAGGTTGTATGAGGAACTATTCATTACGGTATTCAGAGAAGTAAATTGAATATATTATTTAGACCACAGATCAACCTAGACTAGACAACTATTATTTAAAATTCGGAATTACCGAGTAGTATGGGGCTTTTCAACAATGTCTACGACGAACCTATCAGATATCGAACCAAATACCCAAAGATTATACTTCACTAGCGTTTAATTTTAAGGGAAAATTGCACTTGTTCTAGTGGGAAGTCGTAATCTATAAAGTTCATTCATGCCAAGTATCAAGCAGTCATTTACTGAAAATAAAGGAAGGTAGTTATATAACATGAAGAATTAATTGAAATTAGACATGTAAACTATTGAATATCGACTTAGTACTCCGGGATTTAAGCGCTCGTTGTGAGAACCTAAGGCACTGAGTTAGATTACTGTTTGTTTTAAAGATACTCACTACTGGAGAGTCCCATTCTAAGATAAAACAGTTATTTATAGCCTATACTTTTTCGATTCAGGTTAGTTCATGAGTTGAATATCAAATACCATGTTCTTAATACTGCTTTGTTTTACATCCATATACTTAATTCTTATCAATATCATTTGATGATTAGACATTTCCGATGCCACGGAAGGTGAGTCAATGTTTTTGTATATAACAAGAATACACTTGGATACACAATATATTCATAGGTAAATACATTCACTCCCTAACTACGCTTGAGTAATTATCTAATTTATTTACTGTATTCAATGAAATCAGTAGCATAAGGCTAGTAAATTAATTCAGTCAATAAGTGAATGGATTCTAAACTATTCATTTGTAGGTATATATATATATATATATATATATGTAATGAAGTGATTAGCTTCTGCTTTATTAGAAGGGGTTTTCGTAGATATTATAGTAATTTTAGTAGCTGAGACTATGAATTGATTGAAGCTAGATCACCGTGGAAATTGTGGAAGCATTGGATGACCGTTACGTCTTATTGTGGGACTCCTCAGCAGTGCTCCTCTACTATACTGCCTTGCAAGATTCGAACCCAGATCTCTTCGGTCGCGCTCACAAACATGTAACGTCTAGTCCACTGAACTGGCATCCATGATGGTCTAGCTTCAATTGACTTATGATCTCAACTATTAACCTCTGTTTTACCCAAAAATTAAAGATGCGTCTTCTAAAGTAACAACTCTTGTCTTAAGTGTTAAAAATGTTATCAGGGTTGTTCAGCTTCAAACTTTATATAGCTCTATATATTTTTACTTATTATTATGTAATCGAAACGAATGTTTTGTAGCTGTTTAATGAAGTTAATCCTGTAAAAGAATCTATATGATAGGAATACGTGCACTTCTATATATTCGTTAATCTTCCCAAACTAATTCGGGTTAGCTCAACAAAGAACTATGGGATTCTAACACTCTAGAAAACCAAGAGAGTGGACACTTTAACCGTTTATTTTTATGTTATTCGTGTTGTCATCAGGGACTTCAAGGTGACTATCCTTTATGAAGCAAACATACACGTAACTAATCTAATTCTTTTCATCTGTACTGAGGACCTAAGTCGAAGAGAACAAAAATGTATACACCATTATGGGGAATGGATATATAACTTTGTAATTACACGTTACATGCATATATAGAGTGTATAAACCAAGTTCTATACACTTCATAGTACACATATAGATATAGGTGCAATTCCCTATGGTTACAACAGGCTGGAGTTCAACAGCAATGGTAAATATAATGAAGTATTTGCTTTCAAATCATTAGATTAGAATTCGTCCATATCAATAACACGTTTAATGTTAACCACTGTGCTGTAGTTATGGCTTTAGTTTTCATCAGACCTAATGGCCCTCACATGGAATCCTGAAGGTCAAAGGAGAAGAGGAAGACCAAAGAACACATTACGCCGAGAAATAGAGACAGACATGAGAAGAATGAACAAGAACTGGATAGAACTAGAAACAAAGGCCCAGGACAGAGTGGGTTGGAGAATGCTGGTCGGCGGCCTATTCTCCATTGGGAGTAACAGCCGTAAGTAAGTAAGTAAGTAAGACCTAATAGACCATCCTAGAGATCATCCAGTTAGGTACTAAAAGGAATAATTCATTCCTCCATTTCTGCCTAACACATACAGTTTTACCACGAGCTTTCAGAAAAGTTCATTTTTTATGAAAGATTATTCCATTCTTCATCAGTTCCAACAGATTATAAATGAAATCTATCTCTACTCAAGCACTCAAAACAACTGTCAATTAACTTCAAAGTGTGAATCTTCAATACGAAAGTCATGACAGTCAATTTTAGTGTACGGATTTGAAACATGAAGAACTACTATATCCATCATCAAGAAGATTCAAGTATTTATAAACATTTGTCTACACAAAATACTCAACATTCACTGGCCGGATACTATCAGCAACAGTGTTTTATGGGAGAAGACAAACCAGCTTCCAGTTGAATAGGAAATTAGGGAAAGACGTTAGAAGTGGATCGGACATAAACTAAGGAAATCACCAAACTGCGTCACGAAGCACTCCCTAACTTGGAATCCGGAAGGGAAACAGAAAAGAGGAAGGCCAAAGAACACTTTACGTCGAGAAATAGAAGTAGATATGAAAAGGATGAATGTTAACTGGACAGAACTGGAAAGGATTACCCAGGACAGGGTTGGATGGAGAATGCTGGTGTTCGGCCTATACTCCTTCTCGAGGGGTAACAGGCGTAAGTAAGTGAATAAACGAACATATAACCTCCAGGGAGAGTCGAACATCTTGACACCTGGTTTACTAATTCATTGCTCTATCTACCATTGAGATATGGAGAGTTTACATCTTCACAGGGAAATAAATTAAACATGTTACCATGAAAATGAAATAAACATTTCAATTATTCAAAGAAAATTAATTAAAATTGTATCATATTAAATAAAGTTTTACATTAATGAAACAATGTTTCCATAAATATTTTTAATTTTTTTTCGGGGGGGGAGGGGGAAGGGGGATGTTGTAAATAAATGATTATTACGTAATAATTGTATTTACAAAAATGTAAGTTAATACATTATTTTACATAAATGTATATGATATAAGTAAAAGCTGTATACACATGTATCAATTGAATTTGATTTTGATTGGTATTGTTTGCTTGTATCTTCCCATGGTTGTTAAGATCTTCTATTGATTAGTCTCTTGTTGGGATATATGCATCGTGTGCGAATTGTCTCGATAATGCTTTAATTGACATACATTATAAACAAATATTGATAGTGACTAGAAGTGGAATCCGGGACACATACCATTTCGTTCTAATTAGAACTTGTCAGATGTACTTTCAGGGTGGAGTTGATGTTCACTCCAGGACTCGAACCCAGTTCCGTTCATTTCAAACGCTATCATTTTATCCACTTAGCTACTGATTCCTGATAGCCACTTGCTTTTGCAATGGGGTGAAATTTAAATTCCCTTAGTATTGTTTACTTGTATCTTCCCATTGTTGTTTAGGACTGCAATTGACGAGTTTCTAATTGGTATATATTCATCTTGTTCGGAGTGCCTCGATATTGATTTAATTCACAAAGTTCATAAACTGAGATGGATAGTGTCTAGTTGACGAGTCCTAAATAGAACGAAGCGCTCATCGTAGCTTTCACTACTAGCCACTATCCATCTTTGCTTACAATCAAATTTCAGATATAAGATCATGGATTTTGGCACTGAATCCTAATCTTATTCTCTAACACTCATTTGACACTTGTAAGTAGATGAGCATTTTTCAAGATCATTTAAGTACCCCTCAAACATCATGCATAATAAAGCCATTAATAATAATAAATGATACTGTCACCATGACAACTATAAAAAAATTTCAGAAGAACAAAAAAAATTAATTTTATATAGTTGAGATCATGAATCAACTGAAGCTAGACCACCATGGAAAACCTGGAAGCACTGGATGGCTGTATCTTCTTATCGTGTGACTCCTCAACTATATAAAATTATTAAATTCTCTACAAAACCCGCTTCTGATAATTATCATATGCTCACTAGTGACTGGCTCTATTTCCTGAAGTTCTAGTGAAAAGCAGTAACCAGTGGAGTTCAATCAATTTTGTTGTAAAGATATCAACTCACTGAAGACAATTGATGAACGGTTGCTCAAACATTGTGGATTGTTTAAATTGAGACAATAACACTGTTGAATGCCGATCAGATTATTGGTCTAATGGTAAGGTGATTGCACGCCAGATTGATACATCCTGTGTTGAAATCTCTCAAGATAAGTTCATGGATGTTCACTTCTGAGGAGTCCCATGATAGGAGATGATGACACAACCGTAGAATACTTCTAAATTTTCCATATTCATCTAACTTCAATTGATTCATGATCTCAACTATATAAAATGACTAAAAATCTCTTTGAAAACCCCCCTCCCATTAAAAAAAAAATAAAATAAAAAAAATAAATAAATAAAATGAATATATATGAACTTACTCGATGTGAACGATTATATTCCCACATTTTATTAAAAATGGCTACTTTTGAATTCTACAAAAAAAAAAAAATTTTTTTTTTAAAAAAAAAATTTTTTAATGAATAAAATTTAAAAAAAAATTTTTTTTTTTACCAGATTTTTTAATTGATCCGTATATAATTTTTCTAACATGTAAATTGTTAAAAAATCTTCTAAACTAAAACCTTGTTCTAAGAATAATTTAACAAAATCATGTCGATCACTCATTAATGCCTGATACATATAATCATTTAATTGACCTTTCTAGAAAAAGAAAAAAAAAGAAAAAGAAAAGAAAAAGAAAAGAAAAGAAAGTAAAACTATATATATATATATATATATATACAATATAAGCAAAGATGGATAGTGGTTAGTGTTGGAATCCAGGATGTGTGATACTTTGTCTTAGTTGGGAGTCGTTAGCTAGATATAACTATATCTCAGAGTTGATTTACATTCTGGGACTCGAAACCATAAGTATTGTTCAATTGAAATATCATTACATCATTCATTTTGTTACCAAGTCCTGATAGTGAATATCAACTGTGAGATGAAGGTAAATCTAGTTGATGAGTCCTTAAATGAGACGAAATGAATGTCAAACTAGATTCATTGCTAATCAATATCCATATTTGTTTATAAAATTTGTAACTTTAGACAATATCAAAGTAATCCTCAAAAGATAAGCATATGGCAATTGCAATCCTAAACATCAATGCAAAGATTTAAACAAACAATACCAAGTGAATTTATATATATATATATATATATATACTACTTGATTTTATGAGTCGATTAAAGGTAAACCTTTAAGAAAACTCTGAAAGTATTGGATGATCGTTTCGTTCTAGTATGGAAATTTTCAGCAGTGCATATACATGATCCCATACTAAAAGGGATTCTAATTTACGACATATCGGTCTCACGTGCAAACGCTTAACCTCTAGACCACTGAATTGACTGGAGTCATATAATGTTAATGTCTAACTTCAACCAATCCACGAAATTACTTCACCATCCAACATTCTCTTGAGTGAAGTACTGCCTCATAACAGACACGGTATCTCACTAGAACTCGAGGAAATAAATCTTAAAGTCAGTTATTAGTGATTACATAATGATTATTATGAGAAACGAACTGTCTAATGCTTCAAGGTTTTCCATAGTGGTCTAATTTTAATTGATTCATGAATTCAACCATTAAATTACTAAAATCTCCACAAAATCTTCTTTCCGATAAAAGAAATACATCATGAAATAAACAAAATGAATGCCCCTAAATGCCCTGGTACTGCCGAGAGTGGGAAGAATCCGCTCTACCTCTCCAAATGCTCTCATATAGCCACGCGTATATAGCCTCTGTCACACAAGTCCGACTCACTGCCTTCTCACAGTATTACTGTTGTTTACGAAATTGAGAGGACGAAAATCGAATTTCCGGTGCTTTAACCGGGTTGGTGGACATGGCGAGTCCACCTAGGGGAGTTGGAAAACCCTGATTCCAAACCAATGGTGGACATGGGCTCCCGTATGCTGAAGGAACAAATGGCGAATCAACCAGTTATTGATCACCGGCTACTATGGGACTGCATCTCCTTACGATGGTCCACTGCCTTGTGGATCAGACTTTTAGGTTAAAAACTCCGGGTGTGGCCTCCTCAGAAAACCACCTGCTTCAATTTGGGCAGCTAGACAGTTTCACAGCCTTCACACAAATCAAATGAGATTTGTGCGGCGCATATGTATTCGGTTCCCCTTTGTACCAAAATTTATTTTTTCAAATAAATAAATAAATAAAAACACAATGCATAGATTTGTGAATAAAACAAAAATCATTTGAATTTGGTTTGATTCGGTTTCAATATAGTAAGTGATTCAATAGTAGTCAAATGAGAAGATCAATCGATGATAATCAGAAGTTACTTTCTCATTCACTGCTGTGTTCTCGCTCAAGTAGTCAGTTGAAGGAGGAAATAGATTTCAGGACATTGTGTATCAATATCAAATCTTAGATACAACTCAACAGGTTTCTTATGGGTTTTGTTAAATAAACATAATAAAAGAACTAGAAGAGAATATTTTATCTTCGTTTCAGCAATTAATCATCTCGTGACGAAACAATGAAATTAGATAAGGTCAATAAGAAGCAGTCATTTCAGGTTCATTTGGGTTACCATTAATCAATGGTAAGACTATAATCTATGGATAACCTTTGAATGACAATAAAGTAAACCTGAAGATATTCACCTTCTGCTAGGTTTAAAAGAGGGCTGGAAAACTTGTGTAATGAGTTAGGATTAGAATTTAACGTAAGAAACCAACTTCAAAAATTGGAGTTGAGCTTTCTATCATGAACTGATGTTAGTTGCATTGCCAAAATGCAATTAAACCATATGGATAAATGGATTTTCGCTCCGAAATCCGAAACGTGCTATCAATTATCTCAATGGTTCGTCAAGAATTTATAATTTCGCCTTAATCAACTAATTTTTTTTCGTCAGTAACTATATCGGTAAGATAGCTCGGTAAGACAACTGACCTTCTTCAAGTAATCAGAGACAAAGAATGGTCATCTTGATTCTAACTTATATAATCCAGAGGTAATTGTTCTTAAAGATATTTTCATTGAAACCCCAAGAATTCACTTAATCAATGATTATTATATGTGACCAATATAAACAAACAACGTTATATTCACTCAGTATTGCTTGGTTTAATCTTCCCATTGACGTTTAAGACTGCAATTGATCAGTCTCTTATTGGTCATATGTGCGTATCAGGACTTAGTAGTTGAGTAGATAACATGATGGCGTTTCAAACGAATGGTACTAGGTTCGAGTCTCAAAATGAACATCAGCTCTGAGAAACAGATGTATCCAGCTGACGAGTGGCAAATAAGACGAAGTGTCCCCAAACCTGGATTTCACTGTTAGCTACAATCCATCTTTGCTTATGAAGCTTGTAACTTCAGGCAATATCAAGGCAGTCCGCACAAACTGCACATATGCCAATAAGAGACAGATCAATTGCAGTCCTAAATAACAATTGGAAGATACAAGTATAAAACACCAAGTGAATTTAAACTTCACCCCACTACACAAGCTAGTGGCTATCAGGACTCATTAACTAAGTGGATAACGTGATGGCGTTTGAAGCGAAAGGTACTTGGTATGAGTCCCCGACTGAACATCAACTCTGAGATGCAAGTACATTCAGTTATCGAGTCCCAAATAGGACGAAGTGTGGCGCGTCCTGGATTCCACTGCCAGACACCATCCATCTTTGTTCATAAACGACATTATATCTGATGTTTCCAACCGAAAACATATATACATTCGATCAAAATTTTTTAAAAAGTGATAGTTGAGTTAACAAACCAACTATCAATAAGAACTTACTTTCCATTTTTTATTTTCTAAAAATATTTTCTCACGTGCAATATCAGCACGATTCAATGTTAATGTGATCTCTAATTGTTCTAAATTAATTTGATCTGATGCAACTGTTGAACCGGCTGTAAAAAGAAGAAAGAAAGTAAAAAAAAGGTTTACTGTTAGATCTTGGACGAGAATAGTGGATAGTAACTGTTGAGATCTATTTATGGACTACTATGCTCTTCCACAAGGGGGTAACAGGTGTAAGTAAGTAAGTAATACGATACATATAGTTTTTATTGTGTAACTGGTAAGTAACTAAACTATGTATATTCATGTTCTTCATATTATAAGCTTGGAAGCATGATTGATAAACAAGGTGGATCGGATGCAGATGTAAAGGCGAGGATAGGCAAAGCAAGAACAACATTCCTACAATTGAAGAACATATGGAAATCAAAACAACTGTCAACTAATATCAAAGTCACAATCTTCATTACGAACATCAAGACAGTCAATTTTAGTGTACGGAGCTGAAACATGGAGAACTACTTCAACCATCATCAAGAAGGTAAAAGTATTTATAAACAGTTGTCTACGCAAAATACTCAGCATTCACTTGTCAGATACTATCAGCAACAGCGTTTTATGGGAGAGGACAAACCAACTTCCAGCTGAAGAGGAAATTAGGAAAAGACATTGTAAGTGGAAATCACCAAACTGTATCACGAGGCAATCCCTAACTTGGAATCCGGAAGGGAAACGGGAAAGTGGAAGGCCAAAGAACTCATTACACCGGGAGATTGAAGCAGATATGAAAAGAATGAATAACAACTAGAAAGAACTTGGATGGATTGCCCAGGACAGAATTAAATGGAGAATGCTGGTGGGTGGTTTATACCCCTCCACAAGGGGTAACTGACGTAAGGAAGTATATTTTAATCTTGATTTTGAAACGTAGGCTATTATTATACGATTCACAGTTCTTGAGTTGTGCTCAGTCTCTCACATTCACAGCCTCTTTAGGCTAGATCTGTTCGGTTTGTATATAAACCCAGTATGTTTGAAATACAATGATTCATTTCTCGGAGGGTGAGATTTGTGTTGTGGACTCTACAGGTTTGGCTAGGCAGGAAGAAGGACCGATGAAAACTCTGGACTGTTCTCATGGGTTATTATTATTATTATTATCACCAATGTCTATATTCAAAGAAATGAAAAATAACTCTAACAATCTTTTTGTTACAGAGTATATTTGCAAAGTAAGGTATGATAGAACGTTTATGGATTTATATCAGGAGGGTTTTTTGTGGAGATTTCAGTAATTTTGACAGTTGAGATCATGAGTCAATTGAAGTTAAACAACCATGGAAAACCTGGAAATACTGGACGGCCGTTTCTTCCTATTGTGGAACTCCTCAACAGTGCGCATCCATGATCCCACCTCACTAGATTCCTACCCAGGACCTACCATTCTCACGCGCGAGTACTTAACCACTAGACCACTGATCTAACCTGCATCCAACGGTGTTAATGTTTAATTTCAATTAATCCACGAAATCGAGCAACCATTCACCACTGTATTCGATGAGTTACTATCTCACAATAGACCTGGTTGAACCTTATTGAACTCTATTAAAATCTTAGCTACATTATGATACCTATATTCATCTTTAATCACCTTCATATGTCAGTTACTATGACAACTTTGATTAGATCAGTATGTAAACAGTTGATGAGACTCTAACAAAATGAGATGAATTCATATTATCCTTCAACAATCTTCTTTTCTTTTCTCTCTTCAAGATAATCAATGAAACTATGTATTGAAAGCATAAGTCGATTGAAGCTAGACGACCATGGAAAACCTGGAAGTACTGGACGTCTGCTTCGTCCTATTGTGGGACTCTTCAGCAGTTCGCATCCACGACCTCATCTCGCGAGACTCGAATCCAGGACCTGTCAGTCTTGCGCCAGAGGACTTCAACGATAAACCACTGAGCTGGTTTTCTTTGGTGTTCTAACTTCAATTGACTCATGCTTTCAACTATAAAAATAGTAAAATCTCCACAAAATCCCCTTCTGAATAAAATCATTATTCATTAATAATTGTATGTAAATAATGCAATCCATTTTATGGATTACGTCATAGACATAAGTTATATAAAACAATCTGACGAGTACTACACATGAATAGATCTATATATGTATATATGACAAAAGTATTATCTACCCCCTCCCCCCCCCAAAAAATTAACCTACCGAACAATATAGAAAAATGTTAATGTTAGTGTTTGTTCGTTTGTTTCTTTCGACCCCCCCCCTTCACTCTCCCCTTTAAAAAAGTAAACTTCCTTATTTGAATTGGGAACAATCAAATTAGTTGGATACATCATTAATCATTATAAAGTTTTTTTTCCCCTTTTTCATTTATTGGTTGTTGTGTTTTTTAAGTACAATCAATAGACAGACCATGGATACAAAATTATATCGTGAGAATGATCATAATCATTATATTGTAGGAATTAACCATTATTAATGGGTATTGAATGGATATATAAATGTCAATACAATAAATGAATTAAGATCATACATTATAATGACTGTAACATCTTTGATATGTCTATCTAATACAAAAAGAGAATTTGTGTTGATCTATATACATTATAGACTTGATATGATTTGATAACTAGGTTATGTTTAAGTTAGATCATCATGGAAAATCTGGAAGAATTGGATGGCCGTTTCATCCTTATTGTAAGACTCCTCAGTAAGTATGTATCTACGATCCCACTGTTCAATGATTCAAGGGTTTTCCAGGATGGTGTAGATTCAATTGACTCAGGATTTCAACTATATAATTACTGAAATCTTCACAAAAACCCCTTCTTATAATGATCATATACTCATTAGTGATTGGCTTCAAGAGGTATTTCCTGGAGTTCTAGTGAGAAGCAGTGATCAGTGTAGTTCAACCAGTTCTGTTGTGAGATATCAACTCACTGAAGACAATAGTGAACGGTTGCTCAATTTCGTGGATTGATTGAAGTTTGACATTAAAACCGTTGGATGCCAGCTCAGTAGTCTAGAGGTTAAGCGTTCACGCGCGAGACTGATAGGTCCTGGGTTCGAATCTCGCTTGGCGGGATCGTGGATGCGCACAGCTGAGGAATCTCATGTTAGGACGAAACAGCCGTCCACTGCTTCCAGGTTTCTCATGCTGTTCTATCTTCAATTGACTAATGATTTCAATTATATAATTACTGAAATCTCCACAAAATCCACTTCTGATAAAAATGAGTAAGTTTGAATTCAGACTAACTACTTTGGGTAAAGAGTTAAAAACTATTCTATTATCTGATTGGTTAACATATCAAGAGAGAGATTTAAATAAGATTTCGTATATTTATGATTTCCACACTATCAGATAACTGAGCTCGTATCCAATTGTGATAATGTCTAACTACAATCAATCGATGATCTTGCACAACCCTTAGATGGATAACTGTCTAACATTCAACACCGATCGAACTCTTCCAGTCACAATTTCTTACTAGAACTCTAAGAGTTATCTGTCGAAACTAGTTACTAATAAGCATATGATTAGTATCAGTATTATGGATTTGTAGAGATTATAGTATTGACATAATTACAAATCAAAAGTCTATCTAAGTTATATCATCATTCAAAACTTTATTTATTGCTTAATATATAAAAATAAAAGATCAACTAGACTGGAAATGGAGAGTAAAAGGAGACAAGATGTATTACACAACAAAGGTTATTATCAAAGAAAGAACAAGGTTCATGCTTCATCGAAAACCTAAAAGAAATGAAAACGATTGTGTCACATCCCACTATGTTTACCAATTTAAATGTGTGTGTGGTCACACATACAAAGAGAGGAGTAATCATGATCTCAAAATTAGGGTGTGTGAACATGTACCTAATTGATTGCAGAAAGAAATAGAATTGAATGACCCAATCAGAGTAAAGGATGTTTACATCCATCATCCTCTATTACGAAACATATGATGGAAACAGGTCATAAGATTGATCTTAACTCAGGTTTTGTGCTGTTGTACAATAATGTAAAAGAGAGTATGTAAAGCGAAGAGGGATAGTGACTAACAGTGGAGTCTAGGATGCGCATTTCATCCTATGTGGGCCTCTTCAGTTGAACGTATCTGCATCTAAGAATTCATGTTTACCCCGGAACTCCAGCTCGTGACTCCCTAAATGGGACTAAATGAGCGTCAAATTGCATTCTACTGCTAGCCAATATTCAACTTTACTTCTAAAATTTGTGAATTCAAGGAATAACAAGGCAATTCGCACATGATACATATATACCAATAAAAGACTGATTAGCAGTGCGCATTGCTGAGGAGTCTCACAATAGGACGAAACGGTTGTCCAGTGCTTCCAGATTTTCTTTGATGCACTAGCTTCAATTAACTCAGACTTTCAACTATAAAACAATTTAAACTGTATAAGAAACAAAAAGAAAGAATGAAATGAAATGTAACTCAATTTACCACTAGCAAGTAATGAAGAGATAACATAACCATCTAAATCAGAATCTTCTTCCATATCAAATACTGATACTAAATTTGTATATTCATTTATAATTTCACATAACATATTCACTTCATCAGTATAATTTGTATAATCTGGATGTAAATCACCAAGAAATTCTTCAATGATTGATTCAAGTCTGAAAATGTTAAAAAAGATGTAAACCAAAATAAAAGGGTTAAATGATGTTCCATCCACCGTAATCATCTGAAGAAACATTGGAGATAAGGAAATATGTAGGTTGGGATTTATGGATATACTTACTTGTTTACGCCTGTTACCCCTCGTGAGGGAAGAGTATAGGTCTACCACTAGTACTCTACATCCAACCTTGTCTTGGATAATCATTTCCAGTTGCTATTCATCCTTTCTTTACCTGCTTCCGATTTTAAGATCAGTGTGTTATTAGGCCTTTCATTTTTCTGCTACCCTTCAGGATTATAAGTTAGGGCTTGCCTCGTAATGTAGTTTGATGATTACCGTAATGTATGTCTTATCCACTTCTAGCATCTATTCTTAATGTTCCCTTCGAAATGAAGATAGTTTGTTGTCTGTTACAGTAGGTTGTTGCTGATGGAATCCGGTCAACGGATATTGAGTGTATTACGTAGACAACTGTTTATAATTACTAGTACCTTTTCGATGATGGTTGTAGTAGTTCTCCATGTTTCATCTCCATACAATAAAGCTAACTGTCTTGACGTTCGTATTGAAGATTTTCACTTTGAAGTTAGTTGACAATTGTTTTGAGTTCTATATATTCTTCCACTATAGGAATGTTGTTCTTGCTTTGCCAATCCTCACCTCTATATTTGCATTAGATCCTCCTTCTTCATCCATGATGCTTCTCATATACGTCAAAGTTTCCATCTCTTCCAGAGGTTCCCCATCAAGTGTGATCGCGTTGGTGTTCTCCGAATAGTACTTGAGGATCTTGGTTTTATATTTGTGTATATTGAGGCCAACTGATGCAGAGACCGCTGCTACACTAGTTATCTTCATCTGCATTTGTTCATATGCATGGGATAGAGTTATTTACTTTGTGAAGTTCGAATCGTCGGATTGATTCTGAGCTGTCCACTATATTCCGTGCTTTCCCTCAGATATGGAGGTCTTCATAATTCAGTCAACCACCAGAAGAAAGAGAAAGGAGGAAAGTTAGCAGCCTTGTCTGGTTCCGGTCCTTACTTGGGTTGGATCCGTCAGCTGTCCTTTATACTAGACACTAAGAGCTGGGCGATGCTTCCAGATTCACAGTGCTCCTACAGTCCATCGTGTAAAACATCTTGACATTGAATTGATCGTAGAAAACAATCTGATTTGGAAGTCACTTTAAAATATAAACTTATTCTGTAGGTATCAGAATAAGAGTAGTTTCGCCTGGGTGCTACTATTTTCCAGAGGACTTATTTGGGTTTATTATAAGACTAATGTACGATAACTATTTTTTCCCTCATTGACAACGTTTTCTGTATGTAAAAAAGGATAATCTATTTAACATCAAAAGTGTGACATTAATTGGACCGAAGCACAAAAAGATGAAACACCGGATAGATCTTTTGCATTTTTATGAGTTCCATCTGCCAAGTCCATCTACTACCATACACTTCATTGAGTTGTGAACGGTCATGTCTCTCGGTGATCACAACAACAACTTTGAATAGTCTAGATATCCGAATTCGGACATTTGTGGTTTAAAGCCACCTCAACACTAAGTTTTTCTCACCATCAATTTATTTGAGTTTATACGTAACAGATTTTAATTGGACCTTTTTAGAAGGTGGTTCTGTGCTGACCACTAAAGTCAGTTGTTTTGTGTTACTGGAAACCTCAAAAATATGCATTCACAGCCCCACCAGGCATTGAACTTAGGGCCTTCTAAACCATCGGATATAACTTAATGTCTAAATGACTGAGTTGCCTTTCACTGTTGGTCTCAGTGATCAAAACATTATATGCTAAACGTGTACTATAAAGATTTTGTGATCAATCTTGAATGTGGTCGTGGGAAAGTATTACTGGCAACTCTAACATTTAAAAAAAACAGCTGTTCACTTCATCTTCGTTTTCAGTGATTGTCTAACGTTTCAATTGTACCTGCAGCAAGAAGGACCTAACAGACATTGATCATCACCATGTGATCAATCAATTGTAAATACAACTAATTCCCACAGAAGATCAGTCACAACCCGGATACCCCAGTGTTAACGTCTTTGACTATGAAGCTAGGTAACACAGAATTGAATCCGTCATATAGTATCAGTTCCTTTAAGATTACATGTACACCTCTATGGCGAGTGCCAAGTACCACGAAGCCCGGGTCCAGGGTTTCCTGTTGACTACCTCCAACTACCATATTATCTCAACATAATGCACGCAATGTCATCTCACCTAGAGTGGTGACCACATTGCAACTTGTTAGAATTTGATCTGCACTAAGAAGTACTTGACTACCCAGTGATCAACCAATTGTAAATATACCTCTTTATTTCCTTTAATGGATAAAGAAATTTTAAAATGTCATTAAAGTCAGTCGTAATTCTTTTCACCGGTAAAAAAAATAAACAGACTAACATTTCATCCAAGTTACATTCTTACCTGACATTAAAAACACACAGTTTTAATGAAAGTCTCTATTGAAGAGAGATAGATACAGTTGTCAGTTATATGATTAGATCAATGATTTAAAGGAGGAAAAGCATAACGTATAATGGTAGTTAACTGATGTGTATAATGTTACATCATAGATTAATTTCAGTTAGATAATCATTGAAAATCAGAAAGTACTAGACAGTTGTTTCCTTCTAATATAGGACTTATCTAAAGAATACATCTACAATATCATGAATTATAGGAAAGCAGGACCTTCCGTCTTTCAGTTAGAACTTAGCCTTTAGACAGCCAATTCACGATTAATTGATTTATCTATCTTAATCAGAAGGCGTTTTTTGTGGAGATTTAATGAGTGCACACTGCTGAGGAGTCTCACGAAGAGACGAAACGGCCATTCATTTCTTTCAGGTTTTCCTTGGTGGTCTAGCTTCAATTGACTCAAGCTTTCAATTATCTATCTATCTGTCTAACTAGTTTACTATACTTTTAAATCATCTTCTAGTCCCATTGTTGAATAACTGTCTCACACCATACATTACTGAACACCACTTTAGATGTCTTCTTACTATAACTCAAAGAGTCCCCTTTTGGAATTAACCATTAGCAACATATGATGATGTTCCATGAACGAGGTTCTACACATAAATTAGACAGTTGCCCAATGCTTACCGACTTATTTAATCACAATTGACTGATCACTGGGTGATGATCAATGTCATGCGTGTCAAGTCTTTCTTAGTGCTGATAGGATGCCATCGATCAAGTTGCACTATGGCCACTAGTCTAGTTGGCTCAACACTGCATGCACTATATTGAGATAAGATGATGATTTGAGTTGGTCAACAAGAAACTATGAATCTGGGTTTCGTGCTACTTGACACTCGTCAGCAAGGTTTACCCGTAATCTTGAGGGAACTGACACTACATGACGGATTCGATCCCGTATCACTCAACTTCACAGTCAAAGACGTTAACACTGAGCTATCCAGTCTGCGACTGACTTCCTATAGAACTGAGATATAATCACAATTGATTGATCACTGGATGATGATCAGTGTCATGCATAGCAAATCCCTCTTAGTGCTATCCATAGATAACCATAAAAATTCAATAATCTTCACAAACTCCTATCTTAATAATATATAGTTCACTCAAACTGAGAACCATTCAGTATAAATTCAACATTGGAAGCTCAGCTTCCGCGTAAGCTCTTTCTTGAGCCTTTGTACTACTTCGGCTGATGAGCTACATTTTATTCCAAATGACTATCTCACTGTGTATTGATCAATTCATCTGTCACTACGGATCTAAGTTTGATTAGTCAACGGATTCTTGTTGTTTGCACATACTAATTATCGGTTGCCATCTGTCAATTAGATTCAGTCAATACATAACCATCAATACATTATCATTGTATAAGTAATATAAAACAGATATTGAATGTAAATTACCTAGCCTCCAATGGTACTTGATCTTTATCATCAACAACTTCTTCAGAAGCCATTTTATTCGCCGCATCTAATCCAAATGCTAATACATCAGCTGCACCAGATGTACCCTAATACATCAGATTAAAGAACATTAAGATGTGAAAATTAACTGATTGTATTTGAGGGTTTGTAATAATGTTGGTATTAACTTAAATTTCTGTTCTCTTTTTTTGAAATCCATTTAGTTAGTTTTATAAGCAAAGATAGATAGCAGCTAGCAAAAGGATACAGGACGCGCGTTTCGTCATATTTGAGACTCGTCAGCTGAATGTACTTGCATCTCAAAGTTAAAGTTCCCTCTAGGACTCGAACCCAGTGCCGTTTGCTTCAAACGACAACACGTTATCCACTTATTTATTGAGTCCTGATAGCCACTAGCTTGTGCAGTGGGGTGAAGTTTAAATTCACTTGGTGTTCTATAATTGAATCTTCCCCATGATGTTGAGGACTCATTACCTATGAAGATTATGTGATAGCGTTTGAAGTGAACGGTACTGTGTTTGAGTTCCAGAATGGATGTCAACTCTGAGATGCAGATACATCCATCTGATGAGTCCCAAATAGGACGAAGTGTCGCGCATCCTGGATTCCACCTCCACTATCCACCTCTGCTTATACTCCTTGTGACTTGAAACAATATCGAGGCAATCCGTACAGGTTGTAGACATGCGAATATGAGACTGCAATTTAGGACTGCAACTGGTCAGTTCCTTATTGCCATTTGTGCATACTGTGCGTATTGCACAAACAAGTGGCTATCAGGACTCAGCAGCTGAGTGGATAACTTGATGGCGTTTGAAGCGAAAGTTACTGGGTTCGAATGACAGAGTGAATATCAACTTTGAGATGCATGTACATCCAGATGACGAGTCCAAAATAAGACGAAGTATCGCGCGTCTTGAATTTTACTGATAGCCTCTATCAATCTTTGTCAATAAACCATATAACATTTAACATTTAATAATTAAATATTTTAATTAGTAAGTTAAAATACCACAAATGAGAGATGACTGTCCAATGCTTCCAGGTTTTCCATGATGGTCAAGCTTACATCGACTCAGGAGTTCGACTATTGAATTCATGATAAAGTTTTATTATTCATTCATGATTGAATAATAAACAAAACTTTTTGACCAAGTAGACATCTGTTCATCTTAATGAAGAAGATCCCATGAATGGTCTGTTTAAGGAGTTGATTTCATCGACTAGATATGTATTTAGTACAATAACATTTCAATACAACTTTGTACTTATCCTACACACTTGCAGATCATTGGACATGGATCGGATGGAAAACTAACGGTTAGAAAATAAAGAATACTGGAAAGAAGTCCCACAATAGGACGAAATGGTCGTTCAGTGGTTCCAGGTTTTCCATAGTGGTCTAGCTTCAATTGACTCATGATTTCAACTATCGAAATTACTGAAATCTCTACGAAAGCTCCTTCTGATGATATTTATATGAATATTAGTACTACTACTATTATAATTATAAGTAGTCGTATTATTCGTAGTGCAGTGAGCAGGAACACAAGTTGGGACAACCATATGTATATAAATACGAAATTACAGAATCCCTCAGTAAAATCTGGGAACCGTACAGTAAATATTTCATTTGCAAAATGTCAATCAATTATCTTAGACTTCATTGTTCCATACCAATCACTCTATCCTGGCAGCGACATCCCATTAGCCCCCAAATGCCCCGGTACGGCCAAGAGTGGGCAGAGTCCGCTCTCCCTCTCCAAATGCTCTCACATGGCCACGCGTATTTAGCCTCTGACAAGGAAGTCATACTCACGGCATCCTCGCACCACGGGTGTTGTTTACGAAATTGAGAGGACGAAAAGCGAATGTCCGGCGCTTTAACCGGGTTGGTGGACACGGAAAGTCCACCTAGGAGAGTTGAAAAACCCTCATTCCAAACCAATGGTGCACATGGGCTCCAGTATCCTGAGAGGAAAAATGGCGTATGAATCAATCGTTGGTCACCGGCTATTATGGGACCGCATCTCCTCACGATGCTTCACTGCCTTGTGGGTTAGACTTTTAGGTCAAAGGCTCGAGATGTGACCCCTTGAGAAAATCACCTGTTTCGGTCTGAGCACCTTGGCAGTATCACAGCCCTCACACTAAAAAAGTGAAGCGCATATTTATCTGGTGCTTTTTTGTACCAATATGTATGTGTTTAAATAAAATAAATAAACCAATCACTATCTGTTTTCGTTCTCTTCTCTTCACTCTTCTCAATCTTCTGTGTTCAAGCATTTCATTTTCGATTGATGATACATACTGCTTATATCTGTCGAAGTCAGTATAACAAACCACAGTAGTAGTATCAATAGCAGTATAACTAAATCCTTCTTTTAATTACTCTACAAAGATGGAACCTGTTAGTAACTATTTGTGATTAAAGAGTTACATTACCTACTCTGCTCAGTGGTCTGGAGGTTAGTGTTCACACGCGAGTCCGATGGTCCTAGGTTCGAATCCAGCGTGCATAGTCGTGTATACACACTGCTGAAAAGTCACATCCTAATACAGAATGACCTTTCAATGCTTGGATGTTCTCAGTTGTTGCCTAATGTAGACTGGATCGTAATTTTATTGAATATATTTGTATCAATTATAAAATATGGTAATCTATGAACTATTCCTTAAACTTCAACTACCTTTGTAACAACAATTGGACAACGATTTCGTATCATTGAACAATAAACTTGACGTAGTGTAAATCGATCACCGCCTACAACTAATCCACACATTGGAACTAAAATTTCTTCTTCACTACCAACAGATTTTCCACTTTTTGCTGGTTTAAGACTTGAATCAGTAGTAAGTTTATCCTTTGCTCCACGTGTAACAGATGCAGTTGATATAGGTTGATTACTGACTACTGGTTCACTAACACCTTTACTTAGAGCAGAATTACTAGAAGAACCACCTGTTATTGCAGACGTTTTACCAATTGATGTTGCACTTGTTTGTGGACCAGATGTTGTACTAGCTTGTCCACCCATAGTACTACCTTGTCTTTGTAATCCACTTGAGTTTACATTATTATTAACATTAGATGATGTAGAAATACCATTTTGTGGTTGTTGTAAATGTGTTGTAGAACTTATAGGTCCACTTTGTTGACTTGTAACAGTTGTTGTTTGTTCTTGTGGACTTCTAGCACAATTCCATAATGATATACATCTTTCAAATCTTGCACGTAGTTCAGCTTCTTTACCTTTTAATTGATCAGTTGTACCATCATCGACTAAAACAAAAAAATTATGATTAGGATCTAGGGCACGTTCTTCAATATCACTACGAACAGATTTTATACCGCCTTGTGATAATGGATCAACTAAAATTGGTTCACTATCTTCAGCCTCTTCTTCTTCATCTTCTTCAGATTGATACACTGCTGTACCCTAAAATATAAAACAAAAATTAATCAGAAAAACAGTTGAGATTAGTATTTGTTAATTCATTATAAGGCTCTGTAAAATCCTAAAAAATGCAGTCTACCATTCTTAGTTACGTAACAGCCAATTCTAGGCAAAAAATTTTTATTAGAAGGGGGTTTGTGAAGATTTTAGTAATTTTATAGTTGAAATCATGAGTCAGTTGAAGCTAGACCAACATGGAAAACCTGGAAGCACAGGACGGTCGTTTCGCCCTATTATGGGACTCCTCAGCAATGAGCATCCACGATCCCGCCTTCGCGAAATTTCGTGAACTGGTTGAAGTTAAACATCAACACCGTTGGATTCAGGCCGGTACAGTGGTCTATCGGTTAAGTGCTCTGGCACGAGACTGGTAGGTCAAGGGTTCTGATCTCTTGAGACGGGATCGTGGATGCACACTGTTGAGGAGTCCCGTACTAGGACGAGACGGCCGTCCAGCGCTTACAGGTTTTCCATGGTTGTCTAGCTTCAATTGGATAATGATCTCAACTATACAGAAAAAATTACTGAAATCTCCACAAAACCCCCCTTCTGATAGTCTCACTATATCAAACAAAAGTGATACACATATGACTTACATTACCTCTAAGTGTTTTTACAGGCTTAAATTTACGGATCGAAGCATATACATTAGAAAAATAGAAATAAATGGTAATATTTTTCTTACCTCTTACTAGCTCTTAGAAATTAAGGCTAGTTAGTCAACATGGTTTCAGAAGTACGATTGCTTTTTGTTTGCTTTATAATAGACATGACGTTGATACTTCAGTCATTCAAAAGTATTATGGTATTTCGTTGAAGACATCGATACCTAAGGCTGTTAACCTGATTTATGTATTCAAAAAGATACTGCCGACAGTCTATAACTATCCTAAGAACTTCAGTTTATCACCCTTAGTTACGTAACAGCTCATTCTGGGCAAATTTATTTTATCAGAAGGGTGTTTTGTAGAGATTTCAGTTATTTTATAGTTGAAATCATAAGTCAATTGAAGCTAAACCACCATAGAAAACCTTAACCGCCGTTTCAAGTCACCATCTGAATGTGGTCATGATAAAACTGAATCTAAAAAAATACTGGACAATTGAAGAAACAGCGTTACAAAGGTCTAATATAACCTTCCTTCAAAATACTAACAAACTCAACAAATTTAAAATAGCTCTCAACAACAGGTTCCAAGCTTTTCAAAATCTACACAAAGAAGAACAAACTACTATAGAGGAAAACTGGAAAGAATTTTTAAAGACAGGATTCGATAGAGAATCCTGATGGACGATCTATACTCCTCCATGAAGGGTAACAGGCATTAGTAAACAAATAATGAATGGATAAAAAAGTAAATTCATATAATTCTGTCAACTTCACAAACACAATTATCTTCTTTTCTGTCTACTATGATACTCTATACAGTATTGTAAGCTTAATCACTAATACAGTAATCTTATATAGTTGAAATCACAGAAGCATTGTACGACCGTCTCATCCTATTGTGGAACTCCTCAGCAGTGCGCATCCATGATCCTGCCAAGCGAGATTTCAACTCACGACCTATCAGTCTAGCGCGCGAGCGCTTAACCACTAGACCACTTAGCTGACCGGCATCCAACGGTGCTATTGTCTAACTTCAACCAGTCCACCAAGTTGAGAAACCATTCAGCAATATCTTCAGTGAGTTGATATCTCACAACAGAACTGGTTGAACTCCACTGGTCACTGCTACTCATTAGAACTTTGGGAAAACTTCATGAAGCCAGTTACTAGTGAGCATATGACCATTATTAGAGGAGAGTTTTGTGGAGATCTCAGTAATTTTATGTAGTTAAAATCATGAGTTATCTTGTCATATATTTATAATTCCATTCATCTATACTAATGAATGAATATCATAGTGTAGTACCTATATATATCTATTCTGTATAATGATTGACAAATTCAATAAGCATTAGTTTAACTTCCTGTAGAGTTAACTTCATTTAAGCTTGATTTATCTTTCCTATAATTGTTTCATTAACTTATCAACTGTATATATATAGTTTGTAAGGTATATAGTTCAATGTATGTTCATTAATCTGGCATAACCTATTTAGGTGTGGTTATGAGAAAAGCTTCCGATCCTTCGCTGTACAACTTACAATACAGTACAATCATTATCAAGGATATCATGGTAGTTGACAGATTTATTTATTTATTATTTAAGCACATAAATATTGGTACAAAGGGGCACCAGATATATATGCGCTACACAAGTCACTTGATTTGTGTGTGTTTTGTAATACTGCCCAGGTGCCCAGACTGAAGCAGATGGTTTTCTTAAGAGGACACACCCAGAGCCTTTGACCTATAAGTCTGATACACAAGGCAGTGGAACATCATGAGGAGATGCGGTCCCATAATAGCCGGTGACCAACGATTAATTCATACGCTAATTGTTCCCTCAGGATACTGGAGCCCATGTGCACCATTGGTTTGGAATCAGGGTTTTTCAACTCTCCTAGGTGGAGTCGCCGTGCCCACCAACCCGGTTAAAGCGCCGGATATTCACTTTTCGTCCTTTTAATTTCGTAAACAATACACCCGACATGAGAAGGCAGTGAGTAAGACTTTCCTGATATGCATTGAAAACAATGAACACTGTTCAGATGTATATTCGTGAACTGTTAGTTAACATATAACTTGAGATGACTAATTGATAAAGTTTTAATGTCACCTAATCTGACCCTGTTTGGATCGTATGCTGACTGTCATTGAAATACACATGCCGGTTATCCTCTTATATCTCACTGACTTAATTTACGTTAGTGAATAACGGGATTAAATAATTCAAATACTAGAATGAAGTTTTGTAGTCCCCAAATGCCCTGGTATGACCGAGAGTGGAGAGAGTACGCTCCCCCTTTTGAAATACTTTCACGTGGCCATGCGTATATAGCCTCTGCCAGGGAAGTCCTACTCACTGGCTTCTCACAGTATTACTGTTGTTTACGAAATTGAGAGGATGGAAAACGAATGTCCGGCGCTTTAACAGGATTGGTGGACACGGAAAGTCCACCTGAGGAACTTGGAAAACCCTGATTCCAAACCAATGGTGCATATGAGCTCCGGTATCCTGAGGGAACAATTAGCATATGAATCAGTTGTTCGTCACCGGCTACTATGGGACTACATCTCCTCACGATGCTTCACTGCCCTGAGGGTTAGACCTTTAGGTCAAAGGCTCGTGTTGTGGCCCTCTAACAAAACCACTTGCTTCGTTTTGGGCACCTGGGAAGTATCACAGCTCCCACAGATCAAATAAGATTTGTGTGAATGTTCTTGGTGTTCTGAACTCAACTGGCTGGGCTAGGCACGTCATATATAACAGGGCACGCACACAATCGATATAACATAAATAATATAATGAGATTATAAATGGTATCAATAACTGTAAGCATATATCATTCATCCAGTTACATTAAGGAATTGAATAAGGTTTAGTCAATTCTTGATAGTTGACACTATTAGATAAGTATGAACTATGGATAATAGAAGAAAGTTTTGATGTATGTTCCTTACATTCTACATTATATCAATATATCTTAGTTAGGCTGTTAAATAGCTTAAGATTTGTATTTCCCTGATAGATATTTCACTCGTAATAGATATCTGTAATGAAACATTTAGCAAAGATGGAATCCATGAAGCGCGTTTCGTGTTATTTAAGACTCAACAGATGGATATACCTGCATTCCGCAGTTGATATTCACTCTGGGACTCAAACCCAGTACCATCCACTTCAAACACCATCACGTTATCCACTTACGTACTGAGTCCCGGTAGACGCTTGTGCGATCGGGTGAAGTTTAAATTCACTTAGTATTGTTTACTTGAATCTTCCCATTGATATTGGGGACTCAGTAGCTACGTGGATAACGTGGTGGCGTTTGAAGTAAACTGTACTGGGTTTGAGTCCCAGAATGGACGTCAACTCTGAGATGTAGTACATACATCTGATGAGTCCCAAATAGAACGAAGTGTCGCGGGTCAAACTGGATCCTACTGCTATCCAGTATCCACCTCTGCTTATACTGCTTGTGACTTAAAACAATATCGAGGCATTCCGTACAGGTTGTACATATGCGAATATGAGACTGACCAATTGCAGTCCTAAATAACAATCGAAAGATTCAGGTAAACACTTAGAATGTTTATTCAGCTAGTCAGAGATGAACAACGAATAATCTGATCCATGACTTGTTTCAATAAATAGATAAGAGACTCTAATAGTAAGAATCGTATTACCTTCTATGATAATAAAAAAACAGCGAATATAGTTGGAAGAGATCAAAAGAATTAGATAGATGAAATTTCATTAAGATTTAAAATGAAGTCAGTCAAACTATCTGATGGATATACTTAAACTCCTGTAACTCATACATAACCCATACCTAACGTGGAGAACTACTACATTCATCATCAAGAAGGTACAAGTATTTATAAACAGTTGTCTACGCAAAATACTCAACATTCACTGGCCGGATACTATTAGCAACAGCTTTCTGTGGGAGAGGACAAACGAGCTTCCAGATGAAGAAGAAATTGGGAAAAGACGATGGAAGTGGATTGGACAAACATTAAGGAAATCACCAAACTGTATCACGAGGCAAGCCCTAAGTTGGAATCCGAAAGGGAAGTGTAAAAGAGGAAGGTCAAAGAACACATTGCGTCGGGGAATAGAAGCAGATATGAAAAAGATGAATAACAACTGGAAAGAACTGGAAAGTATTGCCCAGGACATAGTTGAATGGAGAATGCTAGTGAGCGGCCTATGCTCCTCGACGAGGGGTAACAGGCGTAAGTAAGTAAGTAACCCATATACGACCATGTCATTTAAGGTTGATAACGACTGTTAAGAGTTCTGAGGAAGACCTACATTAGTAGGTAAGTTGATGGTCACTGACATTATACACTCATCTTCATGTTCACTCTCTCGCATGACTATGATAAATGAACAATAACAATGCTCATACTAGCGTCTATTCGAAATACCTATCGAAGATGATCTATTCATTGTCAATTCGTATGTAATCCAAATTTAATACAGCTTTCATCTTAAGTTAGTATTAATGCAAGCCCTTTCGTTCGTCTATCACGTCAATCACCATTCAAAAAAAGTATATACAATAATAGATAATAAGTAAAGATGGATAGTGACTAGCAGTGGAATCTAGGACGCGCGTTTCGTCCTATTTGGGACTCGTCAGCTGGACGTACTTGCAACTCAAAATGAATAATAGATAATGAATAAAATCATATTAGTTACCTCATGTAAAGCTGCTTCAAGTATTTCATTTTTTGTTACACAATCCCAACTTGCTACACCGAATGCCATCATTCGATTACCACCATAAGCATCTGTATAATCACGTACAGCTTCACCAGTTAGCTTCATTACTCCTAAATGAAAACCACCTGTTACAATCCAACAACCTACAAAGATTAAGTTACAAATAGAAAAGATATTTTAGAAGAATGAATGAATAAAATGTTTTTACAGTTGAAATAATGAAAACAATTGAAGCTAGACCATCATGAAAAACCTGGAAGCACTGGATGGCCGTTTCGTCCTATTATGGGATTCCTCAGCAGTGCGCATCCACGGTCCCGCCTCGCGAGATTCGAACCCAGGACTTACCAGTTTCATGCCAGAACACTTAACCGATAGATCACTGAGCCGGTCGATATCCAGTGGTTTTAATGTTTAACTTCAACCAATCCACGACGTTTGAGCAACCGTTCACCAACTGTCTTCAGTGAATTGATATCTCAACGACAGATGTGGTTGAAATCCACTGGTCACTAGTTGATTTGTGCATATGCTTATCATTTAAAAGTAGTCTAGAAATACTCTTCATCAATACTTTATGTGGTTCTTTTGTAGTGAACGAGCTCTCAGGTGGGAGTAATCAGAATTATGGAGTATCTTCAATAAATTATGAAAACTATACATTAAATACATCATTTGCACATCTTTATTGTACTATCTTTAATATACTCTATTTTTCCTTTAATTCCTCTAAATCTCCTATGCGGCGAGATTAAACTGTACTATTTGGGCTAAACCTGGACAGTGTCTGGTTTTGCTGCGAAATGGGATCGAACTGTAATGTTTGAGTTGTCACGTGAAAGTCTGGATGATGTCTGGTTCTCCTGAAAACCAATATAAAATTAGCCTGACCCACGAGGGTATATTATATAATTGCTAACAATAATAACTGTGAACTTTTTCTAATTCTGTTGTTATATTACTTATATGTACCACCATGAGTAGCATACACAAGATTCCCCGATACAATACAACATACACCAATCGAATTAAACTTGACGGAGAAAGACTGGAGGATTTGAAAACCTTTACATATCTGGGCAGCATCATTAATGAACACGGTGGATCTGATGCAGATTGTAAAGGGTGGATCGGCAAAGCAAGAGCAGCTTAATTACAACTGAAGATCATCTGGAATTCAAAACAATTGTCTGTCAACCAACACCAAGATCGAAATTTTCAATGCAAATGTCAAGACAGTTCTATTGTATGGGGCGGAGACGTGGAAAACTACGAAAGACATCATCTTGAAGATACAGGTGTTTATTAACAGTTGTCTGAGCAAGATACTTCGGATTCGTTGGTCAGACAATATCAGCAACAACCTGCTGTGGAAGAGAACAAATCAGATTCCAGTGTAGGAAGAAATCAGGAAGAACCTCTGGAAGTGGATAGGACACACACTGAGGAAATCACTGAACTACGTCACAAGGCAAGTCCTCAAAGGAGAAGTGGAAGACCAAAGAACACATTACGCCGAGAAATAGAGACAGACATAAGAATAATGAACAAAAGTTGGATAGAACTAGAAAGGAAGGCTGAGGACAGAGTGAGTTGGAGAATGTCGGTCGTTGGCCTATGCTTCATTGGGAGTAACAGGCGTAAGGAAGTAAATGTTTTTCGAATTCTGTTAAAAACTGTTAACTCCTATATAGCTAATGTACAATATATCTCTGCAGTAGTTGAACATTAACTACCGTTTTAAACAGTAATGAATATTTTGATGTTATTATTAGTGTGAAATTATCATGTGAACCAATTGAAATGATAAACTGTTCCTTCAAAAATCATTGAACCAACGAGTCACCACTGTTTAAACTCAGTATCGAAATACAATTGAGTTCATTAACATCTTCATCAGTTTCATATTTATATTCATAATAGTTAGAAGCTTTCATCCAGACATTCATGGTTCCGAAATAGTCGTTCAAAATATCATACTGGAAGGTGATGAAAATGTTCCATTCATCCTAAATGATTTCATAAACACTAGTTATGTGAGGATTGACGAACACGGTGGATCAGATGCAGATGTGAGGGCGCGGATCGGCAAAGCAAGAGCAGCATACCTACAACTGAAAAGCATCTGGAGCTCAAAACAATTGTCAACCAACACCAAGGTTAGAATTTTCAATACAAATGTTAAGACAGTTCTGCTGTATGGGGCGGAGACGTGGAGAACTACGAAAGCCATTATCCAGAAGATACAAGTGTTCATTAACAGTTGTCTACGCAAGATACTTCGGATCCGATGGCCAGACAGTATCAGCAATAAGTTACTGTGGGAGAGAACAAACCAGATTTTAGCGGAGGAAGAAATCAGGAGGAAGCGCTGGAAGTGGATTGGGCACACTTTGAGGAAATCAGCTAATTGCGTAACAAGACAAGCCCTCACATGGAATCCTGAAGGTCAAAGGAGAAGAGGAAGACCAAAGAACACATTACGCCGAGAAATAGAGACAGACATGAGAAGAATGAACAAGAACTGGATAGAACTAGAAAAGGAAGCCCAGGACAGAGTGGGTTGGAGAAAGCTGGTCGGCGGCCTATGCTCCATTGAGAGTAACAGGCGTAAGTAAGTAAGTAAGTAAGTTATGTGAGGATAATATATATATACATTCCCGAACCTCCCCCCCTCCAATGGAGGAACTCAAATCCAGAACCTTCTATCTAGTGTGTACGCTTTACCTGTAGACCACTGAGCTGGTAACCAACAGTGTTAATATCTAACTCCCATTGATAACAGATCTCAAACTATAAAACTTATCGATGTAGGTTTGAACTATACATTGAGCAACAAAATCGCTATCACTTATCAATGACGAATTTCAACTACAGTATAACGGAGGAAGAAATCAGGAAGAAGCAATTGAAGTGGATAGAACACACGTCACAACGCACTCCTTCACATGGAATCCTAAAGGCCAGAGGAGGAGAGAAAGACGAAAGAACACATTAAGCCGGAAAATAGAGACAGACATAAGAAGAATGAACAACAAATGGATAGAACTAGAAAGGAAGGCCGAGAATAGAGTGTATTGGAGGATGTTGGTCAGTGAACTATGCTCCATTGGGAGTAACCAGCGTAAGTAACTAAGTAATAAAGTTGCCCAGAAAACTTTGTTAATACCAATTATGTAATATTGATATTACAATTGATTCATGTATATCTCACAAAACATATGCATAGTAGACATGGATCCAATAGATTTATGCCTTAATATTCAATTCTTTTGATGATCGGTTAGATTGATCAAGACTTTTAAACTATGTCTATTGTATAAATTCAACTTAGTATTGTTTGTTTGAATCTTCCCATCGATTTGTTAGGACTGCAACTGGTCAGTCTCTAATTGGCATATGTGTATACTGTGCGTATTGCCTCGATATACCTTAATTCACAAGCATGGTTAGCAGAGATGGATAACGCCGAGTGGATAACGCGATGGCGTTTGAAGCGAGGGTACTGGGTTCGAGTCCCAGAGTGAACATCAACTCTGAGATGCAGGTACATCCAGCTGACGAGTCCCAAATAGGACGAAACGCGCGTCCTGGATTCCACTGCTAGCCACTATCCATCTCTGCTAACTATGTCTATTGTATGTTGATCTATCTATAAACTAAACATATTTTAAACATTAAATTAAAGGATTATCCATGGCACCAATGTAAATTACTTTGTAGTCAAGAAAAAAAAACACTATTATCATTATTCAATCTATTTGATGTAGGTAATGCATATCAGAAAAGGGATAATAAGACGAAATGACCTGACAGTACATCCAGGTTTTTCATGGTGAGCTACCTTTAATTGACTCATGAATTCAACTATTAAACTGCCAAAATCTTTACAAAATCCCCTCTATATCTCTGATTAGAGTTACATTTCAGTTCATCGGTATATGCTACTTATGTCTGTTAACATAAGTAGTATGTAACACCGATTAGAAGTGAAAATCCTAGCAACGGAAGACTAAGAAGATTGAGTGAAAGAGAAATGATAAGAAATAGGAAAGAATTGTAAACTGGAAGAATCATACAGAATGTGATGGACAAATAATGGAAATTGGCAAATGTAGTATTCAGTGTATGGTTCTCATTATCTTACCAAGATATTCTGTCTTCGGTCAAGTGAGATTGTAGACTTAGTGAACAGCTTTCTTTTCACTTTAACTATGGATTTATTAGTGATTCGTATTCAACATTTTGAACTTAGAACACTTAGGTGTCATAGAGAACACGATCTCATCCAGTCATTAGGTTAGTATACCATGTTACATATTCCATAATATGAACAACTTACAATATTGTGTAAGGATTATTTTCATAGTTGAGATCATGAGTCAATTGAAGCTAGAGCACCAAGGAAAACCTGGAAGTACTGGACGGCCTTTTCGTCCTATTGTGGGATTCCTCAGCAGTGCGCATCCACGATCTCGCCTCGCAACATTCGAACGCGGGACCTAGCAGTTTCGCGCCATAGCTATTAACCGATAGACCACTGATCCAGCATCCCATGGTGTTATTGTCTAAATTCAACCAAGGATTATTTAATAATTACTTTTTAAATAATTTTAATAGTTGAGATCATTATTTAACTGAAGCTAGACCACCATGGAAAAATTAGAACTAATGGATGATCGTTTTGTTCTATTGTGGAACTCCTCAGGAGTGAGCATACACGAACCCACACCACAGGATTTCAACCCAGGACTAATTGGTCGCACTCGCTAACGCTCAACCTTTAAACCACTGATCTGGCCAACATCCAACGTGTTAATGTCTAACTTCAGCCGATGATGACTCGAAAAACAGGATGAAACAAGCGTTCTAGACTACATCCACCTCAGTATGGTAAATATTTTTTGTTGTTTAACATAAACATAAGGATAATATATTCTAGTAAACGAAAGTTCCAACACTTGTAGTGAATAGAACATCTCATTAAAGTAGTTAATCTGCAAAATAACAATCTATCGTCTGAAACTTGTCTGTTTCTTTTGCAAATATCAGTTCATTGTCTCAGATTTCATTGTTCATGTATTTTCATACCGATTGCGTTTCGTTTCTGTTCTTTCTTAATCGATCTTTTACTGAAATATATTCTATATCTGACCATCGTCATATACTACTTATGTAGATATAAGTAACTATATCTAGATGTACAATTGAAAGTATATTGTAATGTATTACAATACAGTTCGTTAAGAAAGACTAAATAAACTACTGATAATTTCCAAGTATTAAGTAATCACATAATAACTGGAAGCGCACAACAAACTATGTTCTAATTCACCATGTTATGTTATCACAATCGATTGATCACTTAGTGGTGATCAATGTCATGTGTGTCAAGACTAGTCTAGGTTACTCGATACTGCGTGTACTATGTTGAGATATGATGGTGTTTGAAGGTGGTCAACAGGGAATCCTGGGTCCGGGTTCCGCGCTATTTGGCACTCGTCAGTAATATGTATCTCTAATCTTGAGGGAACTGGTGTTCCCTGACGGATTCGATCATGTATCACCCAGCTTCACATTCAGAGAGGTTACCACTGAGCTATCAATGTCATGTGTGTCAAAACCTCAATGTCAGTTTAAGCTCAATAGATTCTGATTAAAATAATCAATCTATCAAAGACCTGTTATCTTTCAGCCTATGTTATACTATCTACACCTTTCGTTCAATTTAGGATACTTATATATTTAACAATGACTGACCTCATTTTTTGGGTCATATATAGATACATACATACAAATGGTAACTATTCAAGAGTGAAATGTAAGTTCATCTAATGCAAAAAACCCATAAACAATCAAATATCTGTCAATTTTTGAATACAATTACCTTTAGAATTATAAACAAAATGACATTCTTAAATTGTCATTGTTCCTATTGAACTCATAACCTAATCATTGAGTTCCACTGTAAAGTTCTATTGTAGATTAGTTAAGATTATACAATAACACCGTTCGCTAAAGACACAATGTCGTTGGTTCGATTGATGTTTGTAGGATGTTAGATACGCACTATAGAGTAGTCTCATACTAGGACGAAATGATCGTTCAGTGTTTCAAGGTTTTCAGTGGTTGTCTAAAATAGATCATGAATCAATTGAAGCTAGACCATCATAGAAAACCTGGAAGTACTGGACGGCCATTTCTTCCCAGTGTGAAACTCCTCAGCAATGAGCATCTACGATCCCGTCTCGAACCCAGGATTTATCAGTCTCGCGGGCGAGCGCCTAACCTCTAGATCACTGAGTCGGCATCCTACAGTGTTAATGTTTAACTTTAATCTATCCATGGGTAGTATGATAATAGAGCGAAACGCTCGTCCAGTGCTTCCAGGTTTTTCATGGTGGTCTAACTTAAACCGTTTCATGATCTCAATCAAAAAACTTAATAATCTTCTCGATCACATACTGATAATACTCACTTAATCACAATAAAGAATGTTTGAAACAAATGTTAAGTAAGTGATTAGTAAATCAAGGTATATGACAGGTCATTTCTATCTAATTAAATTTAGTAATATGAAGACAGTGTAACAACATCACTGATCACTATAAAATATCCGTTGACTTCAAGGAACACGTTACGCAGTACAACTGTTTACATTAATATTGATAACATATCAGGTTCATCAGTGTATAGTTTAAATGATTTTAGAGTTAAAGTAGAAGTAAATACAGTAGAATACGGTATATACTACTTATGTCGTTGTAAGTAGTCCACATCACAGCATCACCTCTCATCAGTGACACTATGAATATTGATTGGGCGAAACAATAAATCTTTTGATTGAATATTTAAATTAGTTCCTTAAGATCTTCTAGTAATCCAAAGCTAAATCTACAATACAACGTAAACATAAAAAGAAAAATTCACTTGGTATTGTTTGTTTGGATATTCCCATCGATGTGTTTCGGACTGCAACTGGTCAGTCTCCGAAACACATCGATAGTAAGATCCAAACAAACAATACCAAGTGAATTCAAACTTCACCCCATCGCACAAGCAAGTGGCTATCAGGACTCAGTGGCCGAGTGGATAACGCGATGGCGTTTGAAGCGAGGGTACTGGGTTCGAGTCCCAGAGTGAACATCAACTCTGAGATGCAGGTACATCCAGCTGACGAGTCCCAAATAGGACGAAACGCGCGTCCTGGATTCCACTGCTAGCCACTATCCATCTCTGCTTACCATAAAAAGAAAAAGTTGAGAAATATGGAAAGAATGCATTACTCGAAGATTTGTTTATGTACAGAAAATTGAGGATATTTACAACATTTCAGATGCCGTTGGTTCTCTGGAACATACTGGAATCTTATTAGACATAGTATCAGAAATGTAATACACTACTCTTCATTCAATAGATGTTTCTGTAAAACATATATTCAGTGCTAATGGGATAAAATGTTTTCAAGCATTTTCAGTGCCCTTCTGGGCATTTTTTTCTGAGGGATACTCTGGATCTTCCCCAACATACAATAACTTGAATACCTCTCTAAAAAAACGTGACCGATGGAGGTCAACTAGGTCTGTCGTGAGATAGTAACTCACTAAAGACAATAGTAGACGGCTGCTCAATTTCATAGATTAATTGAAGTTAGACATGAGCATCATTGGATAGCAGCTCAGTAGTTTAGAGGCAAAGTGCTCGAATGTGATAATGATAGATCGTGGGTTCGAATCTCGTAGGGAGGGATCGTGAATGTGCACCTCTGCGGAGTCCCACAATAGGACAAAACGGCCGTCTAGTGCTTCCAAGTTTTCCATGAAGTTCTAGCTTTAATTGACGTATTATTTCAACTATAAAATCAGTAGTCTCCATTAAGAACATTCCTCATATTGTATCAATAAACGGAAGTAAATTATGTAGACAGATTTTTGTTGTTGCTTCCTATAAACTACTTTTTTTTGTAGTTTTAATGTAAAGCAAACAGCAAACAAAAAAAATACAAAAAAATTTATGCCAGTGTTTATCCACATTGATGTACATATGAATGTTATATACATATGCATAGATACATAAACATAGATACATAGACCTCCCAGCAACTGGAGCCATGATTGGAAAAATTGTGAATTAATGGGGAATGTGTCATGTTTGTTCGTTTCTTTTGTTGTTGTTTTTTTTCCATTTAGATTTAATGAATTGAATATTCTTAGATGTTATGTTATGTAACTGCTTTGATTCAGTTCAAGTGTAAGGAACTCACAACATTGAATAATTTTAACAGCTGAAATCCCTGGATAAATACGAACATTATCATCATTCCAGATGACCAAAATAAATGTACAATAGTATCCTCAGATAAAGAAGATTACATAATAAAGGCTAAAAATCAACTCAATAATAACGATGGTTATAAGGACTCAGTGGCCGAGTGGATAACATGATGGCGTTTGAAGCGAAAGTTACTGGATTCGAGTCCCAGAGTGGACATTAATTCTGAGATGTAGGTACATCTAGTTGACGAGTCCGAAATAGGACGAAACACACGTCAAACTGGATTCCACTGCTAACCACTATTCATTTTTGCTTATAATGCTTGTGAATTAAATTCTATATCGAGGCAATGAGCATAGTATGCACATATGTCAACAAAGAGCCTGATTAAATGCAGTCCTAAAAATCAATTGGAAGATTCAAACAAACAATACTAAGTGAATTTAATAACTATGATAGATTGAAACCACTGACGGTAAACCCTTTTGAAATCTTAGAAAATAAAATGAACAGTAATCTAAGTAACATCATCAAAGAAGGACAAATGATGAATTAGGTTCATTGTTGAATGAATTTGTTCACTTTTGATCTAAAAAAAAAAGATTAGAACTATCGAAACCTGGACAGTCTTGACGACAAAGTTTGTCGTCCTTTTAAACTCTAGCTTTTAAACTGTCCAAAAAACATAACAGAATATTGAGTGATCTGATCGAACTATAGTAATACTCTATTCACTCGTCAGTGAAAATCAATAACTCATTACTAGACAATGATGAAACAATTGTGTCGTTCAAGGTTACAGCTTTCTCTCCCCTACAACAGATAATATTTTACAATACCTGAGCAACAATGAACAACCCATAGAACACACAAACAAATTGACCAAGGTTAATAATGAAATATTACACATATGGTATATGTCCGCAAATGCCCTGGTTCGGCCGACGTCGAAGAATGTCTGCTATCCCCGTCAAAATGCTCTCATACGGTAACGTGTATACAGCCACTGGCAGCGAAGTTCCACTGACTACCTTCTCGCAGTAGGGGTGTTATTTACCACATTGAGATGACGAAAAGCGAACGTCTGGTACTTTAGTCCTGTTGATGGATATGGAGAGTCCACCTAGGGGAGTTGGAAAACTCTAATTTCGAACCAATGGTTCACATAGGCTCCAGGATACTGACGAAACAAATGACGTACGAATCTATTGTTGGTGACCGGATACCATGAGACTATATCTCCTGACGTTGCTCCACTAACTTATGGATCAAATCTTTAGGTTGAACTCTTCAGGTGTCGCCTGTTGAAGACATCCAGAAAAAACAACACGAGGAAAGCCAAAAAAAGGCTCTGAAAACACTGATAAGCATTTTATACAATCAGTATACGCCAGAGGTTTTGCTAGAAACATCACGAAAATGAAAAGTCACATGTCGAGTTTCTGACCAGATGATTACCTATGCTGTTACTATGTTTAGTAGCATTCCAAAATTTTCCAGTAACCCAAGGACATCGAATATATTATAAAAACCCTGGATTTTCTGTACATGAACGGATTTACAGTGTAAAGCGTTTTCTAACATATTTCACACCTTTTCTCTCATGTTCAAGCCTGTGTGGGGGGATTACTAGAAGAGCTTAGGAACCAAATCTAGCATTCAATTAGAAGATTTATCATGGCTCTCTGAGGAAACCAACTAATTCGGTTTAGGCACTTTGGTCAATATCATAACCCATACACAAATCAAGTGATTTGTAAAGCGCATATCTATTCGGTGTTCTCTGTGTTTATTTTGTAGTGACCTACTTTTGGCGACGAGAACGCGATTGGTGTAATTGAAACAATTGTTATTATAACCAATTGTACCAGTGATTGTTTTACTATACCCGTTTTGTTTAACTGTATGAAAATCACCTTTCGGTTCCGTTGTTCATCTTGTTCGTTCGAACTTTCTTCCGCTCTGCCCTTTTTTGCCTGTACTCTTTAGTATGTCTCGGTATTCTTTCGATACTATGGGATTACCAATAAATATAGCTTATCTAGACCACTTACAGCCTACTAGTTTACGACCTATAAAAGCAACGAAGTCGTTATCTGGCAACTCATCTTTTTGTAGTGGTGATCATTGTTAATCAAGACTCGACTCATTATTAGACTGGTAGGTCCTGGGTTCGAATCTGGCGAGGTGAGGTTGTGCATGCGTAGTTCTGAAGAGTCCCACAATAGAACGAAACGGTCATCCATTGCTTTCAGGTTTTCGATGATGCTCTAGCTTCAATTGACTCATGCTTTCAACTATGAAAATACTAAATCAAAATTGTACTAATTAAAATGTACTTGATACTTACCACTTTCAGCTGCTTTCCATAAACCTTTTTTAAAAATCATTTTTAATTTTCTTTTCTTTTCAAAATCTGTACCAAATACAGTAATAATTAATGTAGGCGGTTTTAAACCCCATTTACGTTTAAGTATATCACGTAATATAGAATCTGGTGTATCACTATTTAATTTACAAAACTGAAAAAAAAAGAAGAAAAAGAAATAAGAGAAGTGTAAAGAAGTAGTTAGATATTAGAAATAGTATATATATATATGTGTGCAGGTACACCTTACTGATGAGTGCCAAGTAACAAGGAACCCGGGGTTCAAATGCTCACTAGTGACTAGCTCCATGAGGTAATTCCTAAAGTTCTAGTTAGAATTTGTGATCAGTGGAGCTAATCCATGTCAGGTAGAGACAGGTATCTACCTAAGTACAATTAAAGGTGGTCGCGCAATTTCGTAGATTAGTTGAGATTACACATCAACACCATTGGATGCCGGCTCAGTGGTCTATCGGTTAAGTGCTCTGGTGCGAGAGTGTTAAGTCCTGGTTTGGAATCTCGATAAGGTGAGATCATGGATGCGCACAGCTGAGGAATCTCACAATAAGACGAAACGGTCGTTCAATGCTTCCAGGCTTTCCATGGTGGTCTAGCTTCAATTGACTCATGAATTCAACTATATTAAAAATTACTCAAATCTCCACAAAACCCCCTTCTGATCAAGGTTTCCTTTTGACTACCTCCAACCACCATGTTATCTCAACATATTGCATGCAGTGTCGAGTCACCTAGACTAGTGGCTACATTGCAACTTGATAGATAGGATTCGGATCTGTACTAAGAAGAACTTGACACACATGACATCGCTCATCACCCAGTGATCAATCAATTGTGATTGTATATATACACATTCTACAATCTATTGACATGGTATCATTGAAATCATGAACTAATCAACGTTATACAACTATTGAACATGATCGCACAATATTGTAAATTGGTTAAAGCTAAACATTCAAACTGTTAAATCCCAACTTAGTGGTCTGTTTAAAGGTTAAACTTTCAAACATGACACTAAACTTTTCTAGGTTCGATTCCTGTGTGTGAGATCGTGAATGTGAAATGCTGATAAGGACAAACCAACAATCCAATACTTTCCCATCTCTAATGATGGTTTAACAGGGATTAATTTATGATTTAAATGCATTTTAACAATAGGAACAATAACGGAGCGGACTTGCATGAATATAGCAAACAATTCTCTTTGAACCTAGCACACAACAATACTGTCATGCACTGTCCTATCACCCTTGGAAGATTAAGCAACCCGAAAGTCACGAGAACACCATCAAGGTATATGACAGACTAGGTAAGCAATTTAAAAATTTCCACAACCTTTATACTAAAAATATAGAATGAAAATCAAAAGTTACATACAATGGATAATTCATAAGCTGATAACATTTTCTACTGAATAAGGTTTTCCTATGAAAGTAAATCTCTAGGGATTGAAGAATGAAAAATAAAGAAGACAAATATTTAAGTTCACTTGGTAATGTTCGGTTGAATCTTCCCATTGATGTTTAAGATTGCAATTGATCAGTCTCTTATTGGCCATATGTGCATATTGTGTGTATTACCTCTATATTACCCTAATTCACAAGCATTCTAAGCCAAGATGGATAGTGGCTAATACTGGAATCCAGGTTTCGCTACAGTTCGTTCTATTTGGAATTCGTCAGGTGGACGTAACTGCATCTCAGAGCTGATGTTCACTCTTGGACTCGAGCCAAGTACCTTTCGCTTCAAACGCTTCAACATAGTTAATATGCAAAATAACAATCAATGTTCTCGATCTTCCCAGTTCTTTATGTAAATATCATTTTCATAATGATTGCGCTTCATTCCTGTTCGTCCCTTATTGATCTTCTGTCAAAATACATTCTATGTCTGACTATCACTTTATACTACTTATATAAGGATATAAGTAGTCCACACTACACAACAACATATTCAAATAAGTAGTATCTTTTAATACCTTCGATAATGATCATTACTTTTTTTCTTTTAAGTTTTGATTATATATATTTTATTCTTAATATCTACTTTGATATTCAAACAAGATAATCATTATACCCCTTTACAAATAGTTGATATACTGGTCAGTTACATATTGGTTTGATCCACATACACACACACACACACACTAGTATCTCCATGGATTATTTATCTCAATTTGTATTGTTTCATTGTAGAAAACAACTTCCCTTTGTTTGTTTTTTTATGTTTCTTTAAACAAACTATCATTTCTATAGGGGGCAATTGATAGAATAGACAAATCAAGAACATATCAACCCTCACTTAAATTGATCTAATGATTTGGTAAATAAAAATGGATAGTGGCTAGCAGTGGAATCCATGACTCACGTTACGTCCTATTTAAGACTCGTCAGATGGATGTACCTGCATCACAGAGTTGATGTTCAATCTGGGACTCGAACCCAGTACCCTCGCTTTAAACCCCATCAAGTTATCCACTCAGCCACTGAGTTGTGATAGCCAATTGATTTGTTTTAACATACGTAAACATATACAGATGGATAGATAAGTGTAACCATTTACTAAACTATTGAAAATCTTATATAATCTTATCGTTAAATCATAATTTGTTAGTGTTGAAGTAAATTTTTTTAATATAAAGTACTCATAATAGTTGAATTCATGAGTTCATAGAAGATAGACCACCATGAAAAACCTGGAAGTACTGGGCAGACGTTTCTTCATATTGTTGGACTCCTCAGTAGTGAATATCCACGATCCCGCCTCCCGAGATTCCAACCTAGGAATAATTGGTCTCACGCGCTGACGCTTAACCTTTAGACCACTAAGCAAGCCTGAATCCAACAGTGTTAATGTTTAACTTCAAACAATCTATAAAACTGAACCATCATCCACCATTGTTATCAATGATTTACTATCTCACAACAGACCCAGTTGAACTCCACTGAACACTGTTTCTCATTGGATTTCCCCTCGAATGCCCTGGTTAGGCTGAGAGTGGGGAGACTGCACTCTCCCTCTTCAAATGCTCTCACATGGCCACGCGTAAATAGCCTTTGAAAGGGAAGTTCTACTCACTGTGGCGGAGGTGTTGGTTACGAAATTGAGAGGACGAAAAGCGAATGTGCGGCGTTTTAAACGTGTTGATGGATATGGACGGTCGACCTAGGGGAGTTGGAGAAGTGTAATTCCAAACCAATGGTGAACATGGGAAAACCTGGACCTACGTTTCCTGTTGAATACCTCCAACCACCATCTCAACTCAACATAGTACATAAAATATCGAGTCACCTAGACTAGTGGCCACATTCTGAATTGGTCAATATCATTCGATCTGCACTAAGAAAGACCTAAAACACATGACATCGATCACTACTTAGTGATCAATCAATTGTAAATTAATTTCAATGTTAATAATTGAGAGACTCTAATTTGTGGACGAACCAATCAGATTTAAGATAACAGATCTTGAATTTTGGCGCGAAGTTCACTCATTCATTTGGCTAAATGGTTTAGTGAACTACCTAGAAATTAATTTCAACAAAATGGTGGTTAAAAGCAGTCAACAGGAAAACTAGGTCCAGAGTTCTCTGTTGACTACCTCCAATACTACCATCTTATCTCAACATAATGCATGCAATGTCGAGCCACGTGAACTAGTGGCCCCATTCCAAAATGGTCGATAGCATTCGATCTACACTAAGAAAGACCTAAAACACATGGTATTGATAACTACACAGTGATAAGAGATCTCGGATTTTGACGTGAAATTAATTCATCCATTTAGTATTTCAGCTGATATCAGTTCACGATGAATCCCTTCCGCCCAAAATCTAATTTCTTATTTAAATCAACTATAAATCATAATTCTTATACTTCATACAGTTTTATCACACTGACTTAGTTCTAGTTACTAGGCAGACATTCACAAGTTTATTTCAGCATCATTCAAAGACCGTCCACACCTTAGAATTACACCGGTTTAAGATTAGAAAGATAGTAATTGAGCAACAAAATTGAGGACATATACTTTTCTTTTCCTGATAATCATTTAAAACTACTACTACTACTACTACTACTACTACTACTACTACAACTGGTACTACTACTACTACTACTACTACTACTACTACTACTACTACTACTACTACTACTACAACTGGTACTACTACTACTACTACTACTACTACTACAACTGGTACTACTACTACTACTACTACTACTACTACTACAACTGGTACTACTACTACTACTACTACTACTACAACTGGTACTACTACTAACAATATGACTCAGCAATACGGGTGTGGTTATATGTTCAACGTCATATTATTACATATTTTTTTTATTACTTATCAACGGAAATGTTACCTATCACTATGGAAAGAAAAAAATCACATACTTCATTAACCAACTTCAAAAAAAAACAAAAAAAATTTTTTTTAATCGATTGGAAAAAATTATTCACCAGTGATAAAGTGGTATATAACACTAGTAAGGAATAGTATATCTGGCAGTAGAAGTTCAAGAAGATCGAGGAGAAAAAAACGGGAAGAGAAGTAAAAGGTACTGGATTCCAGTCCCAGAGTGAATATCAACTCTGAGATGTAGGTACATCCGACTGACGAGTCTCAAATAGGACAAAGTGATGCTCGTCAAACTGGATTCCACTACTAGCCACTATCCATCTTTGCTTACTATACTTACAGTAGTATGCACATATGACAATTAGAGACTGGCCAGTTTCAGTCCTAAAAACATCAATGGGAAGATTTAAACAAAACAATACTAAGTGAATGAATTGACATGTTGCAAATAAAGTATTTGCTGTATAGTACTAGGATTTTTTTAATGATGTTCTGTAATTTTGTATTGAAATTACATTTGATTGTCCCCAATTGTGCTCTCGTTCACTAAAATATCACCGCAGTATCTTTATAGGTAGATAATTGAATCTCGGACATAGCATGACTTAGTGTAAACTGTTTCTTCAGAAAATGAAAAAGTATGGAAATTTATGGAGATTGTAGTTTTTTCACAGTTAAAATCATTAGTCGATCAATGTTAGACGATTATTGAAAACCTGGAAGTACTGGATGACCGTTTCATCCTGGTATGGAACTCCTCGACAATGCGCATCCACGATCTCACACCAAACGGACTCGAATGCAGAACCTTCGGTTTCGTGCGCTAACGCTTCAACTCCAGACCACTGGACTTGCTGGCATCCAAATATGTTAATGTCTATATTCAGTCGTTCCGTGATTTTGCTCAACCCTTCATCCATTATCTGAGGAGGATACCTGCTTCACACCTGACAAGAATTGAACCAAACTGGTACAACTTCTAATCAGGTCTCTAAGAATTACCCGTCGAAGCTGATCAATGATGAGCACAATATTATTATTGGTGTGGGAATGTGTGGAAAATGTTGTAACTTTACAGTTGAATTCTCAATTCGATTCCACTGTGTGGGATCGTGAATGCACATCTATGAGGAGTCCCATACGAGGACGAAACGTTTGTCCAGTACTTTCAGGTTTACAATAGTGATCTAATTTAGATGAACTAGTTATTTAAATTAACATAAATTTAGACATTATAGGATGAACTGTTGACACCTCTAAAGATCTGACATAGTTACCTTAAAATTACCAGTCACAATCATAATCAAATAAAAGTGTACGATATATTGTGCTTTATTTATAGATGGGTGTGGTTAAATTCAGAAATCACTGGTATATATAACTGTGTAGTACTCAGAGTAGATTGAATTTTTGGGCTTATAAAGAATGAAGATTTGACATGAATCCTTTAAGGAGTTTATTGTGGATATTATAGTCGTTTTAATAGTTGAGATCATGAGTCCATTGGAGCTAGACCACCATGGAAAAATTGGCCCTGAGTTCGAATCTCACGACGTGGGTTCGTGGATGCGTACTGCTGAGAGGTCCCATACTAGAACCAAATGTCCGTACCTTGCTTCCAGATTTCCCATCATGGTCTAGCTTTTTTCATTCGTATTTTATTCTTAATTATGATTAGACTTTGGATATTATGAAAGGTTGAGTCAACTTATTGATGTTTCAAAATCACTATAACGGTAGGAGTGATGGACTTCCTTGACATCATAATATGGGACTGATCATTGGTGGACACCCTCGACCCCACACTCGGAAATCTACTTTGGGGGCCTTGGTCTGGCGAGCGAATCCTTACCCTCTAGACCATAGCGCCGAGGTTCAATGGCGTGCAAGGCCAACTTGATAAAAAGAGTCAATAATGAATTAAATCATTATCTAAGTCATGTTACTGATTCTTAAAAGAGTCAGTAATGACACTTTATAACGTGAAAACCACACATTTCTAATCTAAATGAAGATGAAGTATATGCATTAAAATAGCCGAGAAATCATAAGACAATTATCACTATGAGAGCAGGTATGAGTTAAACGATTGTAGTCATGAACAAATCATAGTACGAGTAAAAGGCCGGAGAACATTTCCAACGGTAACCAGAATTTGGTTATGGCACACAGATGACATTTTTGCTATCGTTAGGCGAAATAGTTCAGAAGAGATATTTAAAATTATAAGCAATATATAGGATAAAGTTAGTCAATGAGATAGAATTCATTGATGAGAAACTAGCTTTTCTCAATTGTTTGGATGAAAAGAGATATATTTACTTACGCCTGTTACTCCTCGTCGAGGAGCATAGGCCGACCATCAGCATTCTCCATCCAACACTGTCCTAGGTAATCCTTTCCAGTTAACATTCATGTCTGCTTTCAATTCTTGACACAGTTTGTTCTTTGGCCTTTCACTTTTCCGCTACCCTTCAGGATTCCAAGTTAGGAATTGCCTCGTGATGTAGTTTGGTGATTACAGTAATGTATGTCCTATGCACTTCCACTTAACGTCCGCATTGGATTCTCTTTGTTCAAAACTAAACCAGCAAATGAACCTCAAACATTCAAATAATGAGATGAAAATCTTACTTGCAAACTCATAATAGAAAACACACTAATCTCTATTAATGAATACCATTTACATTTTACTTACATACATTTACATTTACATTTTTGACAGAAATCATTCATATGGAAAAGCGTTTTGTAGAGATTTTAGTAATTTTATATAGTTGAAATCATGAATCAATTGAAGCTAGACCACAATGGAAAACCTTTAATTACTGGAAGGCCGTTTCGTTCTATTGTGGGACTCCTAAGCAGTGGATTGATTGAAGTTAGACATTAACATTATTGAATGCCAGCTCAGTGGTCTAATGATTAACGGTGATCATGCGTGAAACTGATAGGTATTGGAGTTCAAATCTTGCAAGGTAGAATCGTGGATGCTCAATGCTGAGGAGTTCCACAATAGAACAAAACGACTGTCTAATGATTCCACGTTTTCCATGATGGTGATCTAGCTTCAAATGACTCATGATTTCAACTATATAAAATCATTCATCCAATCTAAATAGAGTCAGATCTAAGGCCCCTATAACATGTCAACTCTGTATGATTATTATTAAAACGATCGATATTTAAAAAGAAGAAGAAAAAAAAGAAAAACGCTTAGAAATGAATTTTAATTAGTTATCTCTTTATTACAAAAAAATCTGACAATCTAAGTTCACAATCTCCAAGGTTACAACTAAGTTTGTTGATGGGACTTTTTTTTTCTTTTTATTGTTCTAGTTGTTGTTCTTGTTGGTGTTGTTGTTGTTGTTGCTATGATGATACATAAAACCCTTGAAGAAGTACATATATATGTGTATAATCAGTTATGTATATATCCAACTTCGATTGATATAAAAGATGATATAACTGAAGGGATACATCAACATATAGAAAGGGGGGGTTAGATTAAGTAATGTATTCTTATCTATTGAAATAAGGGTTATGAATTAGGAACAAACAAAGATTGTACTATTTTGATAGATGTCAACAAATATAACAGACTATTTAATAAGATGTGAATAATTGATGAAAATTGTTTTGTTGTACTTAAAGTTATCTTAGTTATTTTATAGTTGAAGCTACAAAACCATGGAGAATATGGAAGCACTGGATAGTCGTTTCGTTCTATTATGAGACTCCTCAATGGCAGTGAGTATCCATGATCTCGCACACACGAGATTCTAACCCAAAACCTATCAGTCTTGCGAGCGAGCGGTCAACAACAAGACCACTGAGCTGGCCGGAATCCAATGGTGTTAGTGTCTACTTTCAACCGATTCATGAAATTGGGCGACACATCCACCATTGTCTTCAGTGAGTTGATATCTCATAACAGACCCGGTTGATGTATGATCTCAACTATTGAAATCACTATAATATCCACAATTATGATATCCCACAACAGACTTGCTTGAACTCTATTGGTCACTGTTTCTCACTAGACTTTCTTACTCACGCCTGTTACCCCTCATGGGGGAGAATAGACCGCCCACCAGCATCTCCATTCAACTCTATCCTCCGCAATCCTTTCAAGTTTTTTCCGGTTGTAATTCATTCTTTTCATATCTGCTTCTATTTCCCGGCGTAATGGGTTCTTTGACCTTCCTTTTTTTCTGCTTTCCTCCAGGATTCTAAAGTTCGGGTTGCCTTGTGATGCAATTTGATGATTTCCGTGATGTATATTCTATCCCCTTCCGACATCTCTTCCTAATTTCCTCTTCAGCTAAAACCTGGTTTGTCCTCTCACAAAAAACGCTGTTGCTGATAGAATCCGGTCAATGGATGTTGAGTATTTTGCGTAAACAACTGTTTATAAACACTTGTACCTTCTTGACGATGGATGTAGTAGTTCTTCACGTTTCAGCTCCGTGCAGTATGACTGTCTTGACGTTCGTATTGAAGATTCTAACTTTGAAGTTAGTTGACAGTTCTCACTAGAACTCCAGGACATATCACTTGAAGTCAGTCACTAGTAAGCATATGTTGATTAATATCAGAAATGGTTTTGTGGAGGTTTCTTAGTTATCAGTATGAAGATTTGTAGAGAGTGTAGTATTTTTCATAATTGAAATCATGATTTGATCAACGTTAGACCATTAATGAAAACTTTGAGACACTGAATGGCTGTTACTAGTCTTAGTGTAAGATTCATCAGTAGTGCTCAAATAACATTCACTCAAGTAGGACTCGAACCCAGGTTGTGTTAAATCATGTATCGATCAAAGTTAAAATGTGTTGCCAACAATAATATAAGTGTAAATCTTAATAAGCAATTAGTTGTTTACATAAATTCTGATTTAAGACATCTTTTCATATACTAAGAGAATATTTCTTAGTCTATGAAATTAAACTTAATAAGCAAAGATGGATAGTGACTAGTAGTGGAATCCAGTTTGACGCGCGTTTCGTTTTATTTGGGACTCGTCAGCAGAATGGACCTGCATCTCAGAGTTGATGTTCACTCTGGGACTCGAACCCAGTACCTTTCGCTTCAAACGCCATCGCGTTATCCACAGTAATTACATATGCCAATTAGAGACTGGCCTGTTGCAGTCCTAAAACATCGTTGAGAAGATTCAAACAAACAATACTAAATGAATCTAAACTAAATAGTTTTTAGTGAATAATATTATAATTGTAACTTGTGATAAAATACCAGGAATAGGACTATTCAAAGATGTACATAAGTCATTTCATACGGAACTAAGTTCAAGCCTCATAAACACACGATTATATATGATATGTGCATCGAAACCTTTAGATTAGTCTAGTAATCAAACCTGAAAGCACTGGACAGCCATTTCGTTCTTATGTGAGATTCATAAGCAGAGAACGTTCATGATCCTTCAAGCGAGGCTCGAACCCTGGACTATCGGTATTGTTTTCCTAAATTGTTAACATTGATCATGTGTTATTTAATATTATGAAACCCATTAATTTAAATAGTTTCACAAGTGAATGTCGTGGTGACTTTATGAGCAGTGGAACACTTGGAATATCTATATTACATCTACACACACATACACACCAAGGTATGCCATTAAAACATAAGTATGATAAACAAAGATGCATGATGTCTTGTAGTGGAATTCAGGACAATGTATCACTCCGTCCTATTCGGGTCTCGTCAACTGAATGTATCTGCATCTCAGAGTTGAGTCCCGGAGTGAACATCAACTCTGGAATGAAGGTACATCCAGCTGACGAGTTCAAAATAGGACGAAGTGGTATACATCTTAGACTTCACCACTAGCCACCATCCATCTTTGTTTGCATTCAGTAATTGGTGATTTTTTTAAGTTTTTGAAAATAAGCGGTATTATTCAAAAGAATATGGTTGAATATTTAAGGTATATGGCACTTAGTAACTATTTTTTTTTACTGTGCACACCTTGTTTTGTCTAGGCACTTGAGTTTTCTTCAATCCATAATAAATCACTTAGCTATATGACTCATTATCTTAGTGTACTTTAGTTGAAAGTAAGGGAATGTGAATGGATAAACTTAGATTCTTCCTAGTTGACACTCTTCTGTGTAGAGTATTCGAACTTTAAACAGAAATTATGTGTCTTTTAGATTTATAACTCTTGTCATAGTTAACATACAACATTGAATTGGAATGATAAATGAAAATAGATTGAAAAAAGTAACATTCCATAAGTCATGTGTTTAAAATTGATTTATCTGATCACTGTTAAGTGTTAATAATGTGGTGTATGCTACTGATATCGACAGATATAAGTAGTATATAACATCAATCGAAAGTGAAATACCTGAAGGCACAAGGTTAAGAAGATCGAAGATAAGTGAATGAGAATGAGGAATGATTAGTGTGGAAACTGAAGAACAGTAAAGACTAAAACAATTGACATTTTGCAAATGGTGTATTTCATGTATGGTTCTTAGATTTTATTAAAATGTTTTGTAAGTTTGTATTCGAGTACACTCGATTGTCCCCTTTTGTGTCCTTGTTCATGGCAATAGTGTTGAAACGGGCAAAAGTCATATTGTGGGACTCCTCAGCAGTGCACATCCACGATCCCGCCTCACGAAATTCGAACCCAGGACCTATCAGTCTCGCGGCTCGGTGGTCTAGTGGTTGAGCGCTCACGTGTCAGACTGATAGGTCCTGGGTTCCAATTTCGTGGGGCGGGATCATGGATACGCACTGATGAGGAGCCCCAAGATAGGACGAAACGGCCGTCTAATGCTTCCAAGTTTTCAATGGTGGTCTAGTTTCAATTGACTTATGCTGTCAACTATGAAAATACTAAAATCTTCACAAAACCTGCTTCTGATTGTTTCTTTTACGCAACATAATTTAATAAGAAGATCCAAATGAATATACCTAAGAAAATCGTGAATACTGTGGCATATTTTCTAGTAAATTAGGGTACTTAGTTGACCATCGTTACTCACTATTCGGTATGAAGGATGATAACTTATTGTAAGCAACAAATCCAACACTATTAACTAACGATTATTGGTTATCATTAAGGTTACTTTTTGTAATCGTATTAATTTGAGTAAACAGAATGCTTTCTTCAGGTGTTAAGTTTATCTTGTCACTGAATTGTAACCAAACTATATAGGCAATTAATATCACAGTATACGAAGAGTTGGATGGTGGCTAGTAGTGAAATTCAGGACTTGTGATACTTCGTCCTATCTGTGATACGTCAGCTGAATTTGCTTACATACCAGAGTTGATGTTCACTCCGGTAATCCAACCCAGTACCACTTGCTTCAAACTTCATTGTGTAATCCACTTGGCTACAGAGACCAGATAGCTATTAGCTTGTGCAATAAAGTAAAATTTTAATTCAATACTAACCACCATCCTTCTTTGCTTACAATTCTTGTGACCTAATAGCAATATCGAAGCAATGAGTCCAAAATGCATATATACTAATTAGAGACTGATAACTTGTAGTCCTAAATATCAGTGAGAAGATTCAAACAACCAATACAAAAATGAATTCATATCATAGTGTTTACTAGTTCACTAATATCAAAAGTCTATTTATTAGTCTATAACTAGTATAGTACACCTCTTTGAATAACACTATAATATAATATCACTGAACCCAGAAAAAAAACCCAGATCAGAATGTTTCCTTAAACTTATGAACTATTTTCTACCTTCATCTTCATTTCAAGACTAAACAGATCGTTGAATTATAAACTGATCCATATTTTAAATTACCTACATACAGGATCATGTATACTTACTACTAATTAGTCCTGTAGTGTGGTCTACTTATATCTATATAAGTAATATCTAGTGATAGTCAGACATAGAGTGTATTTTGGCAGAAGATCGATAAGGAACGAACAGGAATAAAGCGCAATCGGTGCATAAAAATGCATGAACAATGAAATCAGAGAAGAAGATGGACTGTTATTTGTAGAAGTAACAGTCAAGATTGAGACAATTGATTGTTATTTTGCAAATTAAGTGTTTATTGTATGGTTATCAGAATTTAGTCAGATAGTCTTTAATTTATGCCTAATTACAGTCGAATGTCCCCAACTAGTGTTCTTGTTTCCTACAGTGGCTAGAAGCCACTATTCATCTTTCTTTACAATGCTTGTGAATTAAGGCTATATCGAGACAATACGCACAGTATGCACATATGCCAATTAGAGATTGACCAGTTACAATCCTAAACATCAATGAGAAGATTTAGACAAGTAATACAAAGTGAACTTAAATTTCCCCCATTACACAAGAAAGTGGCTATCAGAAGTGAGTAGCTGAGTGGATAATGCGATGGTGTTTGAAGCGAACGTTACTCGATTCAAGTCCCAGAGTGAACATCATCTCTGAGATGTAGATACATCCAGCTGACGAGTTCCAAATAGGAGGAAGTAACGTACGTCGAACTAGCCACTATCCATCTTTACTAACATTGATTCAGTTTATAATTTCAATAATATCAATATTGTATACCTTTTAGACAGCCATAAAGTCTTATTGAAAATCAAGAAAAGAAAAAAAAGAGAAGAAAAGAAAAGAAGAACACTAATATCTAACTTTATTATTTATTCAATAGAATATTCAATCTATTTAGATACAATTATAACTTTATAGTTTAACATTGATTGAATAATAAAATACTATCCTCACTCTTTCCCACCCTCTCACTCTCTCTCCCAACCTCACTCTCTCACTCTCTCTACCAAACTCACTCTCTCTGTCTCATTCAATCCTTTCTCATATATCTATACTATCTTATCTAAAGTCATTTATACTAATCTATTCTATAGATTCAACAAAGTCATTTATTATTATTATTATTATCATTTCACTATAATCATAATTCATTATTCAACAATTTTATTTCTGTGTGAGGGGGGGGGTAAGGGGTGTAAAAAAAAGAAAAATAATAATAAAGTGATAAAAAAAACAGTTAAAAAGAATACAAAACGCACAGATACACACACACACACACTTGAAACTTGGAATGCGAATAGTTTCCAGAAAATAAAAAAAAAACACATAACGGAATAGAAGATAATGATCATGATGATAATGATGATCAAGGAGATGATGGTGAAGAAGAAACCGAAGAAAATTATTTCCCCCCCCCTTTTGGTGTCTTTTTTTTCTCAGTAAAAATGAATAATAAGTTAAACTTGAATTTATGATGACAATCAAAGAGAAAATAAAGAATAAAATAGAAAATAATTTAAATGAGAAAAGTAATCAGAATCTTATATAGTTGAGATCATGAGTCAATTGAAGCTAGACCACCATGGAAAACCTGGAAGCACTGGATGGCCGTTTCGTCCTATTATGGGACTCCTCAGCACTGAGAATCCACTATCTCGCCTAGCGGGATTGGAACACTGGACCTACCAGTCTCACGCCAGAGCACTTAACCGATAAATCACTCAGCCGGCCGGAATCCAACAGTGTTGATGTCTAACCTCAACCGATCCATGAAATGTTGTGATCAACTTCTATTGTACTGAGATGGATACCTGTCTTTACCTGACATAGATTAGCTCCGTCTGCCACGACTTCTCAATAGAACTTCAGGAATTACCTGGAGCGAGACTGGTAGATCCTGGGTTCGAATCTCGCCAAGGGGGATCGCGGATTTGCACTGCTGAGGAGTCCCATAATAAGACGAAATGGCCTTCCAGTACTTCCAGGTGTTCCATGTTGGTCTAGCTTCAATTGATTCATGATCTTAACCATATAATGTTATAGAAATCTATTATGAAAGGGTGATTATTTTTATGAGATTTGGTGTATGCTATTGCTATCGACAGAAACAAGTATTATGTATCATCAATTGGAAGCGAAATCATTGGAGGAAGAAGATTGAAGGAAAGAGAATGAGGACGAGAACAGAGAATGGTTGTTGTGGAAATGAAGAAACAATGAAGTATGAGACGATTGACTAACATTTTACAAATGAAATATTTCCTGTATAGTTCTCAGATCTTACTGCTATGTTCTGTAATTTTGTTTTCAAAATACATTTGATTGTTCCCACTTGTGTTCTTGTTAACTATAATATGGACGACGGTGAGGATAGTCTGCTGTATGTCTCAAAATGCTCTCATATGATCATACTTACAGAACCACTATCAGGGAAGGCCTACTCACTATCTTCTATATGCGACTTAATTGTTTACGAAATTGAGAGTACGGAAGGCACATTAACTGGGTTGGTGAACACGGAGGGCTCACCTAGAGTTAGAAATCCCTGTACCTAAATCATTGTTGTAAATGGACTCCAGCATCTTGAGGGAAAAAATGGATCATGAAATCATTGTTGGTGACTGGCCATCATAGAACTGCATGCCCTAACGTTGATCCACTGTCATGTGGATTAAACATTTGAGTGAAATGCTCGGAGAGTGATCCCAAGAGAAAATCATCTACTTCAGTTCAGGAACATGAGCAGTATAAGCATAAGCATTCTCTTAGGGGAGGGTTGTCTGTTGCCTCTCTCTAGTATCCGCCACTATATATTTTTATTGTGTCTTCGATTTGATAGATTAGTCCACTGATCTAATTAAACATAGGACACACAATATTTCAGCTAGCGTTTCCTTCATACGACATCACACGTACACCGTTTGCATATACTCATATACATGAACTACGTAGGCCAGAGGACTTCTGTAATTCTTATACATAAGCATACACATCCAATGACCAGGTGCGATTAATTGAGTCTCGGGTAGAAGATAAAACAGAGTGTGTGATCAGTCCGATCTCCATCTACTCCCTAAGTTGACTAACAAGATTGATCCTTACAGTACATAGCGTCACGTGGAGGTCATAGATTAGATCTTACTGTCTGTTACCAACTGGTAACATTAATTGATAAAATGATTTAGATGATTTATAGATTAGAATAGAATCCTGAATGCCAACTGTGAAGAGTAAGACCAAAGAACACATTACGCTGAGAAATAGAGACAGACATGAGAAGAATGAAGAAAAACTGGATAGAACTAGAAAGAAAGGCCCAGGACAAAGTGGATTAGAGAATGCTGGTCTTTGACCTCTTCTCCATTGGAAGTAACAGGCGCAAGTAAGTAAGTAAGTGATAACTTAGATACATACTTTTCATAATGTTGATTTTTTTTAAAAATAAACTTTTCATTGTCTGTCTGAACAATTTCATTAACGCCTACATTTGAATCACAATAGTTAAAGTACTTTCTTTTTTTTTTTTTACTTTCTGTCAGCAAACCAAAAAGGTAACGATCAAAAAAGGTCTGATGATAAGTTTGTTTACAACTAAAAAAAATAAACCGCTCTATATATAACTATTTATAAAAATAGCCAAGTAGAATTAGTTACTAAGCCCCCCCCGACACACACACACACACATTCACTTCATTGTTGATATGACGTAATAACATTAGTCTCTTATCCTAAATAGTATTTGATCATGATGATGATGATATTAATAATAATGTATAATGATGGATAGTGACAAATGTTATCCTTATCAAATAGTTGCTATGTATTATGTAATTGTCTAGTCAACTAACAAATCAGTTGTAAATGTACTTCATATTGATTAGTATCCTTTAGGGTTATTGTGTTTACAAAAAAAAAATTAAATTTAGATGATGACAATCAATGATTTAGTTCTTCTTTAATACTTATTTTCTAAAATAGTTGATAGATTATCTTAGTAACTATGGCAACTAGCCATGGAAATATGATATGATTATGATTAGATAATTCTTCTAATAAATTTACAATCCGATAGTGTTATTATATAAATGAAAAATTTAGCTACAATCGAAAAAAGGTTTTGTGGAGATTTCAGTATTTTTTTCATAGTTGAAATCATGAGTTAATTGAAGTTAGACCACTACCATGGAAAACCTGGAAGTACTGGACGGCTGTTTCGTCCTATTATGAGACTCCTCAGCAGTGCGCATCCACGATCCCGCCAAGCGAGATTCGAACTCAGGACCTACCAGTCTCGCACCAGAGCACTTAACCGATAGACCACTGAGCCGGAATCCAACGGTATTAATGTGGATGCGGACTGCTGAGGAGTCCCATCACAGGACGAAACGGCCGTCCAGTGCTTCCAGGTTTTCGATGGTGGCCTAGCTTCAATTGACCCATGATTTAAATTATGAAAATATTAAATAGAAGTCTCTAAACTTGACATTAAAAATCTATAATGGTTGCTGTCGTTTCTTTGATACCAGTCAACTACTTTTACAGCTTAGTAATCTTGAACATTAATTCAAATTTTTATTTATTTATTTATTTGAACACATAAATATTGGTACCAATGGACACCAAATATATATGCGTCACACAATTCACTTGATTTGTGAATGGACTGTGGTACTGCCTGGGCACCCATACTAAAGCTCATGGTTTCATTAGGGGATCCACACCCGGATACTTCGACCTAAATTTCTGATCCACAATGCGGTGGAGCAAGGTTAGGAGATGTAATTCCATAATAGCCGGTGGCCAATAATTGGTTCATACACCATTTCTTCCCGGAGGGTACCGGAGCCCATATGGACTATTTGTCTGAAATCAGGATTTTTCAATTCCTCTAGATGGATCCTCCGTGTCCATCAACTAGGTTAAAGCATCAAACATTCGGCTTTTGTCTTCTCAATTTCATAAACAACATTGATACTGTGAGAAGGCAGTGAGTAAGACTTCCCTGACAGTGGATGCATGCGCGTGGTCATGTGAGAACATTCCGAGAGGGAGAACGGACTCCTCTCACCTCCAACCATACCAGGGCATTTGAGGGCCAAATAAGAACACGATTGAACAGGAGCGTAATTATATTCCAAATAAGCAAATTAGGTATCACAATAAGAAAGAACCGTAGTATATTTCTAATTTTCACCTAAGAAGATTTTAGAGCCTTGTACAACTATGCGTTAGCGTTGATTGGTTAAGAAATAAACAATGAAGGTGTGTCAACATAATCCTGCACAAACTATACTTAAATAAATCCAATCTATATATCTCGTTAACAATTAAACTGTGTAAAACGAATCTGATAAATATTGGTACAAATGAACACTAAATATATCTGCATTACACAAGTCACTTAATTGGTGTGTGAGTTGTGATAGTACCCAGGATGCCAATGCTGAAGAAAGTGATTTTCTTTCAGGATCACTCCGCGAACATTTCATTCAAACGTTTAATCCACAAGACAGTGGAGCAACGTTAAGAGATGCAGTTCCATGCTGGTTGGTCAGTAACTACGGTTTTCTAAGCTATTTGTTTCCTGAGAATGCTGGAGTCCATATGCAAGACTGATCTAGTTTCAGAGTAAACCATACAAGAAGATAGTACAAATGGCAGAATACACCGAATGATGCAAATAAACGATAGAAAGCTATGTATATGTATATTAATATACATTTCACTTGTCTACTGTCTTGTTTTACACTTGTACATAATTGTTGGTCCATTATGTCATTAACGGAAGTTGATGGAAGTGGTTGTCGTCTTTGTAAATAGTTTGATACATATAGATATATAGTGAACAAAAGGCGAAATCACACAGTTACTTAGTTAACACTTTCAACTTCCGTTACAGACTGTAATGAACAACAGCACAAGTAGGAGACAATCGAATGTATGTGAATACGAAATAACAGAATGCCTTAGTTAAATCTGAGAACCAAACAGTAAATCCTTCATTTACAACATGTCAATCAATTGTCTCAAAATTGACTGTTTCAGACTTCATTCTCCCTGTATTGCCATACTAACAACTTTCTGTTTCCATTCTTTCCTTCTCGATTTTCTTGGCCTTCTACTGCCAGACATTCTATTCCTTATTTGCGTTATGTACTACTAATTATGTCGTTGAAATAAGTAGCACAAACGTCGCCATACTACTTATATCTATCAAAATAAGTAACATGCACCATAGATATTTTAATTCAATTAGTATTGTTTGTTGAATCTTCCCATAGGTGTTTAGGACTGCAACTGGTCAGTCTCTTATTGACCATATGTGCATACTATGCGTATTGCGTCGATATAGCTTTAACTCACAAGAATTGTAAGTAAAGATGAATAGTGGTTAGCAGTGGAATCCAGTTTTGACTCGCGTTTCATCCTATTTGGGACTCGTCAAATGAATGTACCTGAATCTCATAGTTGATGTTCACTCTGGGACTCAAACCCATTGACTATCAGGACTCAGTATCTAAGTGGATAACGCGATAACACTTGAAGCGAAAAGTACTAAGTTCGAGTCCAAAAGTGAATATTAACTCAGAGATTCAAGTACATCCAGCTGACTAATCCCAAATAGGATGAAACGCTTGTCCTAGATTCCACTGTTAGCCACAATTCATCAATTCAATTCAATGATTTTGTAATATTTTTTTTTGATTTTAGTAAAACTTTTCAATGAAGAAAAACATAAACAAACAAACAAACAAACAAACAAACAATCGCACACAAATTTGTTTATCATCCCTCAAAAAAAATTTCTTTTTTTAATTTTTTGTTTTTGGTCATTCAATATTGTTTATTTTTTTTCATTCTCTATCTAATGAACGTTTTCAGGCTATTTTCATATTCCCACCATTTTTGTTTGTTTGTTTGTTTATTTTTCCAATTTTTTTGGTTTTTTCTTTTTTGATTTTTTGTTTGTTTTTTTTTTTTGTTTTTTTATTATTTTTTTCACTTTTTTGTGTTTTTTGTTGTTGTTTTTGTCACCCCTTCAGTTAAATGAATTGATTGTAAAGTGAAAAAAAATCATTCATTAACTTCCATATTTTTTTTGTTATTTTTTTTCTTTTTTTTGTAAATTATGTTTTTATACAATTAGATAAATGAGAAAAAATTGTTTTCTCTATTTTTTCTTTCTTTTATTTTTTTCAGTCATTATCTTCATTTCAATAATTGAGAAAATTGAATCAACAATGAAAAAAAAATATGGTAAGCAGAGATGGATAGTGGCTAGCAGTGGAATCCAGGACGCGCGTTTCGTCCTATTTGGGACTCGTCAGCTGGATGTACCTGCATCTCAGAGTTGATGTTCACTCTGGGACTGGAACCCAGTACCCTCGCTTCAAACGCCATCGCGTTATCCACTCGGCCACTGAGTCCTGATAGCCACTTGGTTGTGCGATGGGGTGAAGTTTGAATTCACTTAGTATTGTTTGTTTGGATCTTCCCATTGATGTGTTTAGGACTGCAACTGGTCAGTCTCTTATTGGCATATGTGCATACTGTGCGTATTGCCTCGATATACCTTAATTCACAAGCATGGTAAGCAGAGATGGATAGTGGCTAGCAGTGGAATCCAGGACGCGCGTTTCGTCCTATTTGGGACTCGTCAGCTGGATGCCAATTAGAGACTGACCAGTTGCAGTCCTAAACACATTGATGGGAAGATCCAAACAAACAATACTAAGTGAATTCTAAAAAAAATAGTTTAGAAAAATTTTTTTTGTTATTTTTTTTGAAAAAAAAAGAAAAACATTTTCCCCCACCCTCCCCTGTTTCTTTTTTTTTTGGTGTTTCTATGCGTTAATATAGTTAGTTACAATTTAATTTAAAAAGAAAGAATGTTGTGAAATAAACTTCTGTTATATTTTATAAATGTTAATTAGGGTTTCTAATAGTTAGGTGAAAGTATATTTAATTATTATATAATTAAATTTTTATTTACTGAAATAGTTGCCATTTAGTCACAAGTATTATAAATAGAGATGAATGGTAGGTAACAGTGGTATTCAAAGGGGGGAGTGTGTCGTTTCATCCTACTTAAGACTTGTTAATTAGATGTAACTGTATCTTAGAGTTGATGTTCACTCCATAACTTCATCCGTTTCTGGATTTAGTAGTCAAGTGAATTAATCTATGACGTTTGAAGTAAACGGTACTCAGTGAAAGTCATGGAATGAATATTAAATCTGGGATGTAATTATATCCAGCTGATGAGTTCTGAAATAGGACGAAGTGTCGCAAATCCTGAATTCCACTACTGTAAATAATACTGATGCATGAATTAGTGAATGAATTTCACATGTTCTCCTGATTAATATTCCATATGAGACACAATACAGTTTCCATTATATCGATTTTAAATGGAAATAAGTGTATTGCTGCCTATTATTATACCAATAATAACGTATTTACATTCAAGTCGATTTCTAATAAACAGAACTATTTTGGTATTGGATGATCATTGAAAATCTGAAAGTAGTGGACGGCTGTTTTGTCCTGGTATTAGACTCCACAGTAATGTTCATCCATGAATTTGCACGCGGGAAATATACCACCGAGGTTTCCCAAACCTAGATTAAAAACGCTATCCAATACATCCAGATGTTTTATTGGTGGTCTAACACTGATCGGATCACGATTGTAATCAAACTCAAAAATCTCTACAATTCTATACTTAGATTTATCATTATGAATTATAATTACTATCTAGTAGAATAACTACATTGGGTATTTCTCTAGAATTCTAATGTTACTTCCTCTACTTGATGACGGCAGAATACGGTATACAACTAATGCTATTCGAACGTATACAATCCCCACAGTTACAAATCAAAAGAAATAAGAACCAGTGGAAGGGATTATTTGGGTAAGAAACAAAAATGTACATAAAAAAAAGTCTATAGCATCATTATAATACAGTCAATTTGCAATCATAGTATGTCACATGGATGATCTAAAAGATTCTATCAAGCTCTGATTGAACGATTCTTTCTAAAGGCTTCATCGTATCGCTCGAAACCATCCTACTAACTAGATACTTTCAATTTTATTCTTTAGCACCGTATATTATTTAACTACAGTTTACTCTACTAAAGACGATTCATTTTAGTCATCAGTAACCATCGAATTTCTATATAGTCATTTTATAAACGTTTTACTGGAAGATAGAGCCGTCTGTTTCGTCCTATTGTGGGACTCCTCAGCAGTGCGCATCCACGAGATCGCTTCAATTGACTAATGGTCTCAACTAATAAAATTGCTATAATATTCATAAAAAACCTGAAGACACTAGACGGCTTTTTCATCCTGGTGTGGGATTCCTTGGCAATGAGTATCCATGAACCCGTAGATGGAATTCAGACCCAGAAACTCCGGTCTCATACATGAACACTTAACTTCTAGACCACAATTTTCACAACTGTATACTGGTAATTATCATGTACTCACTAGTGACTAACCTCGAAAAAGAATCCTGATAAGATGTTGTGACCAGTTGAGTTCATTCGAATCTGTTATCCGACAGTTACCCATTGAAGGCAATGAAAAATGGTCACACAATATAGTAGATTGTTTAAAGTTAGACATAAACACCATTAGATACGAGTTCAGTGGTCTAGAGTTTAAGCGTCCATCTACGATCCCTAAAACTCTAAGTTCGAGTCCCTTAGTAAAGGGATCATGATTGCTCACTATTGAATAATTCAATAGAAGGATGAAAAGATAATCAAATACTTTCAGACACTTAATAGTTATCTAACATTGATTCATTTTATGATCTCAATTTAAAAAAAAATTTTTTTTAAAAAAGGTCTATAAATATTGAATAGAATTGACTATTTCGTGCAACCGTTATACATTCTTACCATCAAATGACATAATAATAATGGTGGGGTATATATATATATATATATATATATATATATATATATATACCTTGTCAACGTTAACTTGTGCATAGATACTCTCTATGGATAGTATAGTCCGTCTCCCTTCTTTTTTTTTTTACCCCTTTTCTCTTTCAATGGACAATATGATCAGATAAATATTTATTCAATATTCAATAATAAAAACCGTTTTGGTTTAGTTTAGGTTCATTTTGTTTAGTTTATTCGTTTGTTTGTTTGTTTGTTTGTTTGTTTCAACCAACAACAAGAAAAACAAACTTCTATATACATTAGAGAAACAGTTGACAGTTCACTTGACTTTCCCCCTTTTTTTTTGCGGTAGTCCGGTGGGTAGGGGGTGGGAGTTCAAAAAAGAATTTTCTTTATATAAATGTAACGTTTTTTTGTGGGGGGGGTTTTTTCGATTCAACAGAAATCAACAAATTTTTTTTCTTTGAAAATTATTTGTTTTTTTACAAAAAAAGAAAAAAAAAATTTTTTTTAATTTTTTTAAAAGAAACTTTGGCTATTATGTAATCATGTCATTGGAATGAATTTGTCTAGTTTATTATAAGGATGAATAAACAATAGATTTAAACTATCATTTTGAAAATTATTAAATCTTAAATGAATAGGAAAGAATTCATTATAGATTTGATAAATGAAGCTAGACTACCATGGAAAACCTGGTTGTTTTGTTTCAGTATGGGACTCATCAGGAGTCCGTATTCATGATCCCACCTCGCGGGATTCAAACTTAACCTCTAGATGTTGGCTAAGTGATCTAGAGGTTAAACGTTCGCTCACGAGATCGATAAGCTCTGGGTTGAAATCTCGTGAGGCTGGATCGTGGATGCGCATTGACGTGGAGTCACATACTGTAATAAAACAGCCGTCCAGTGTTTTCAGGTTTTCCATGGTGGCCTAGCTTCATCATTTCAACTATCAAACAACTAAAAACTTCACAAACCACCGCTGTTGATTAGGGTTTATAGGATGGTTGGAAGAAAGTTAGGGGTGGTCAAACTAAAATGTAGTATCACTCCTTGAAGTCATTAACTTCTAGTCTGAACTGTGTTGGTAGATGCAAACTACTTGGTTGAAGTCCGCGTGACTATCTTAACCAATAGTTGGGGACTCTGGGTAACATGGCTCAGAATTGGTTACAACGGAGTAAGTGTATACACTACTTAACTTCCCTTCAACCGTGAGATTGTAATTGCTTTATACTTTTCTTTCTACCAAGTAATTTTTTCTTCCTGTGGTATATCCTTATACACAATCTTTTTTTTATATATTACCGCAACCGAAGTGACTACTCCTATGAATTTGATGTTCATCATTTTGTGCTGAGGCCGTATGACAATGTGAACCGATACATACATGTGCTTAGTACTGTGTTGTAGATGACTGATGGACTAACTGTTTATTCAAGACCATTTCAATAAACTTTATTGGTTGAATTTTATTAGTTGATCTAAAATAGATCATCATTGAAAACCTGAAAACAATACATGACTGTTTCATCCAAGTATAAGATTCATCAACAGTGTGTATTCACGATTCCTCACATACGACTTGACTAGTGAATTCAACCATGAGAATACTACAATCTTCACAAATCCCTATACTGATAAACATTCTTCCAACCATTCCCTAAACACTAATCAACATTGTGAATAAATAGTAAATAATACTTTATTTCATATTATTATTATTATTATTATTATTATCAAAACGGGGTTTTGTGGAGGTTTCTGTAATTTTATAGTTGAAATGATGAGTCGATTGAATCTAGTCCACCATGAAAAACCTGGAAGTATTGGAAGGCCATTTCGTCTTATTGTGGGTCTCCTCAGCAGTACTCATCCAAGATTTCGTCTCACGATATTCCAGCCCAGGATCTATCAGTTTCGCGCGCGAGCACTTAAACTCTAGATGACGGCTTAGGGGTATATAGATTAAGTTATTTTATAGTTGAAATCATAACTCATCTTCAATCCATACACCAATTCACAATTAGTAAAAGAATCAACAACTTTTCTATATTCCAAATAAAATCATACATCCGCTGCCACCAAAGAATTTATAGGAGTAGGAGCATGAAAAGCTTCCAATAACCAATTCGAAAAACGAAACAAAAGTCTCTTAAGTTCACTTAGTATTCTTTTTTTGAATCTTTCCATCGATGTTTAGGACTGTAACTGGTCAGTCTCTTATTGGCATATGTGCTTACTGTGCGTGTTGCCTCGATATAGCTTTAATTCACAAGCATTATAAGCAAAGATGGATAGTGGCTAGTAGTGGAATCCAAGACGAGCGACACTTCGTCCTATTTGGAACTCGTCAGCTGGATGCACCTGCACCTCAGGGTTGATGTTCACTTTGGTACTCCAACCCAGTACCTTTCGTTTCAAACGCTATCACATTATCCACTCAGTTACTGAGTCCTGATAGTCACTTTCTTGTGCAATGGGGTGTAGTTGAAATTCACTTGTAACTGTTTGTTTCAACCTTATCATTATTGTTTAGGACTGAAACTGTTCAATCTCTTATTGACATATGTGCATACTGTGCGTATTGTCTTGATATAGTCTTATTTCACAAGCATTGTAGGCAAAGACAAAACGCGCGTCCTGGATTCCATTACTAGCCACTATCCATCTTTGCTTACAAAAGTCTCTTAGTTGAAACCACTAATAAAACATATCTAAAGAAATCAACATATAGACCTACTAATCCCTATGAGATAACAACCTAACAAAATAATTTTTAAAAAAAAAAATAAGAAAGCCACATCACCAAACCGAGAAGAAACTAAACTTATCACACCCCCTCTCACTATTTAGTGAAGTACAAATAATGTATTAGTTTTGTTACTAGGTTATTCATTAGTATTGGATTGAATTGGAATCTCTTATAGAACCATTTTTCCTTCAATGATTAATAATATATATGTAGTTCTTTTATGATGCAATAAGATTGTTACCTGATAACAACCCTATAGTGAACTAGTTTATATCTAATTTGATTGACTTTAGAATTAGATTATTACCTATATAAGTAAAATGTTATAAGGTCTTCTTTGAAATAACTTAGAAGGTAATAATTGATCATTAGTTAACTGAATAGTTTGTTGGTGAATAGGGAATATCAGTGATTCTTATATTAAAAGTACGTCTTATGTATTGAATAATGTATGTGTTATATCCTTATTATTATCATTATTATTTATGCCTGTTAACCCTCGTGGAGGAGAAAAGGCAGCCAACCAGTTCGCGTTAGTGTATTTTTAAGCGAAATCGCTAATTCCATGCCCAACCCTTCTCCTTTACCCGGGCTTGGAATCGGCAGTAAGTCTATAAGAGATACAAGTGGAATTGTGTCATATTTTAGTGAACAATAAATTAAAGGTAACGACTGAGAACTGTTCATAGATTAGTACCATATATACATACCTATTGTATGGCTGTTAAGTAGATAAACGATGCATATTCATATTCTTCTTATTATAAGCTTATATTAGACCTACAGGTTATTATTATACGATTTACTCTTCTTGAGTTCTACCCAGTCTATTAATTACCGTCTCCCACATTCACAGGCACTTCTGGTTAGATCTTGTACAAATATGTGTGGTCTTTTTGGCTTGTATATAAACTACTTACGTTTGAAATACATGATTCATATCGCGAAGGCTGAGATTGGTATTTTGGACACAACAGGCACGGATACGCAGGAAGAAGTTACAATAAAGACTCTACACTGCTCCTACAAGTTTATGCGTCATTGGTCCGGTCGATAAATCACTGTTCTCTAATTGACAGTATCATTATAAAAGTCATAACAATTACTAACCAAAATAATGTTCTCTTTAAATCAATTCACTAAAACAAGAAACAACACGATCCACGAAAACAATTAAAATGATGTAACATTAGACAATCCTTTCAATCCTGAACCTTCGATCTCGCACACCAACGCTTAACCTCTAGACCACTGAACTTGCCAGTATCTAACGGTGTCACTGTCTAATCTCAACGAATCCAAGAAAACGCGTGACCATTTTGATGAACTTTGTTCAAAATACAACCGGTCATAGACTTTGGAACTACTAGTTGTTTCGAATAGCATGGACTATAACGAACATATCATACTCCATCTGTCATTGTTTGGAATTTTCACATAATCCTCGATATTTTTAGTAAAGCCATAGTAATATCATAGTTACTATTCTAGTCAAAATCAGTCTTTATTTATTCAAACTCATTCGTTCGTTTGTGAGATCGTATGTCCTATGTTTGAATTCCGTCTGTGAGATCGTGTATACGCACTGATGAGGAGTCCCATACTGAAACGGAACTACCATCTAGTTCTTCCAAATTTCTAAGGATAGTTTAACTTTGATCAGTTCCTGATCTAAATGCCATTTAACAATCTCCACAACACTATACTGGCATTTATCCGACTATATACAAAAATATTATCCATTTTGTTAATTATATCCTACTTATAAGTAGTTAGAAAATATTCGAATAGTTGTTCGAACTCCTTTTATGAAATGTTAATCATTCACTTATTATTGTTTGTTTGAATCATCCCATTGATGTGTTAGGACTGCAACTGGTCAATCTCTAATTAGCATATGTGCATACTGTGCGTATTGCCTCGATATAGCCTAAATTCACAAGCATTATAAACAAAAATGAATAGTGGTTTAGCAGTGGAATCCAGTTTGACACGTGTTTCGTCCTATTTGGGATTCGTCAACTAGATGTACCTACATCTCAGAATTGATGTCCACACTGTGACTCGAACCCAGCACTTTTCGCTTCACCCCATTGCACAAGCAAGTGACTATCAAGACTCAGTAACTGAGTGGATAATGTGATAGCGTTTGAAACGAAAGGTACTGGGTTGGAGTACCAGAGTGAACATCAACCCTGAGGTGCAGGTGCATCCAGCTGACGAGTTCCAAATAGGACGAAGTGTCGCTCGTCTTGCATTCCACTACTAGCCACTATCCATCTTTCCTTATAATGTCAATCATTGTTTGAAAAAATATTATTGAATATAGAAAAGAATAACTAATTTACCAACACATTATTTATAGTAAACTCCAAATTGACGATTACCTTCAGTATAACTGTGATGTATGCTACTTATATCTATTCACATAAGTAGTATGTAACACCATTTAGAAGTGAAATATCTAATAGCCGAAGGTTAAAAAAAGATTGAATCAAAGAGGATGCAAATATATGCATAGAGTAATTGTAATACCAATGAAGGAACAATCAAGGTTTATGAAAATGGATAGAGGATTTGTAGATGAAGTATTCAATGTACAGTATTCACATTTTACGAAAAAACTCACTCCCCTCCCGGTTGAGTTCTCATTCAACGGAGTCTACAATCTTAGTTTAGTAAACAGACAACAGTTTTATTCAATGTGAATTCGTTGAATGATTCTAAAACTAAACTAAATATCTTCAATCTACCGTTGAATGCTGGCAAGTTCAGTAGTTTAGAGGTTAAGCGTTCACGTGCGAGACTGACAAGATCTTCGTTTGAATCTCACGAGATGGGATCGTGGATGCACACTACTGAGGAGTTTCACAATAGGACGAAACGGTCATAAAGTGCTTCCAGATGGTCTAGCTTCAATGGATTCATGATCTCCCCCATTAAAATTACTATAATATCAACTATATAGATTGAATTACATTCAATATTACTTTTCTCAAAATTACACTTTTTTTTCACTTGTTTATTGATTCTTATATTTTTATTTAGAATTTACGTTGTCATAGTAATAAGACAAGTCTACTATATTAGGAAAAAAACTTTTCAAGGTCATTCAATGATTAATTTATCAACCATTTAAAAATTTCATTTGTTCCAACTTATTATACATTCTCAGAAGACGTTTATTGTGGAGATTTTAGTAATGTTTTATAGAAGTGAGATCATAAGTCTATTGAAGCCAGAACACTATGGAAAACCTGGAAGCATTGAACGAGACTGATAAGTTCCTGGTTCGAATCTCGTGAGGCGGGATAGTGAATATGCAATGCTGAGGAGTCTTATAATAGGACGAAACGGCAGTCCAATGATTCCTAGTTTTCCATGGTGATCTCAACTCTATAAAATTATTATACATTTAACAAATCCTTACTGTTATATATATGGCATATAAGTTGATTCTTATGTCATTCATAATGAATGAATAGGTCATTATAAGGTTACATAATCCACTAGAAAGTTCAGAAAAGAGATTAATTATGATAAAAAAATTTCATTTGACCAATTTCCAAATGTCAGTAGTATATATATAGGCATATTGTAAGTAGATCCAAAGTAAAATTAATCTAATGCTTATTTAGAAGATTGAAATAAGGTAGTCAAATGATCAAAGAAGTTAGATATAACCATGGTTAGATGCCAGCCAGATCGCTAGTCTAGAGGTTAAGCGTTTGCGCATGAGACCGATAGGTCCTCGGTTCTAGTGTCGCTGGGATCGATCGTGGATGTACATTTCAGAGGAGTCTTACACTGGGACGAAAAGGTCATCCAGTGCTTTCAGGTTTTCCATAATGGTCTAACTTCAATTGACTTATGATTTCAATTATAAATATTCAATCTATCATTTTCAAATTGAAAAAAGGGAGATTATCAATGAAAATGAAAAGGATTTAAATTAGGATTCAGTGATAAATGTCAAATATGAAAAGAAAATGTATCGGTATGTTATATTTTATTCTTTGTATCCAGTACAGATTACCTCGATATTACCATTAGGTCATAAGTATTATGAGCAACGATGGATGGTAGCTAGCTGTGGTATTCTGGACGCGTTTCGCTTGGTCCTACTTGGGGATGGTTTACTGGATACACTTGGATCCCACAGTGAATGTTCACTCCAGGACTCGAACCCAGTACCTTTCGCATTAAATGCTATCGGCTGACTATTTGAGCGAGAAAACCAGAATGAGAGAGAAAGTGCATTGAACTATTGAATGAAATGTATAAATACTCATTCATATATATATATATATATATATATATATATATATATACCACTCTATTCCTTAGGAAATTGATCCACAAACCCTAATGAAATTCACTTGACCTTTGGGTCCCTTCTAACTACCACAGACTGAACTTTTTCTACTACTGATTGGTTCTCCATTGGATACTGGATCTCAACAATGAGACCAGTAGATACTGGAGTCAAGACCTAAATACAGTCATGGATACTCACTACTAACATATTCTGGCGCGAGACTAATAAGTCCTGGGATCGAATCCCGCGAGTGTAGGATCGTGGATGTGCACTGCTGAGGAGTCCCATACTGAAATGAAACGGCCTTAAGACAGTGATTCCAGATTTTCCATAGTGATAATCTAGCTTCAATTGACTCATGATTTCAACTATGAAAATATCCCATATCATTAAAACTAAACAGTTGTCCAGTGAAAACCAGTTTCAATCAGTTATCTAACCAAAGTCAAAACATTCTTTTTCATAAAAACACAAGTCCACAAATGGGAAATAATGACAGATTCCATAAGTTATACTTTATTACCATTATATATTGATCAATTATAGAATGAATATATGATTAATGTAGAATTAAGATCTATAATAATATATACATTAATAATATTGTGGATAAATGTCAAGACCGTTCTACTGTAGGGGGGAAGGAAACTTGGAGAACTACGAAAGCTGTCATCCAGAAGATATAAGTATTGATTAACAGTTATATATGCTTCGGATCCGTTGGTCGGACATTATCAGGAACAACCTAATATGGGAGAGAACAAACCAGATTTCAATGGAAATAGAAATGAGAAAGAAGCTCTGGAAGTGGATAGTACACATTTTGAGGAAATCATTCAACTGTGTCACAAGACAAGCCTTTATTAGGAATCCTAAAAGGAAAAGGAAAAGAGGAAAACCAAAGGACACAATACACTGAGAAATGGAGACAGACATGAGAAGAATGAACAACAAATAGATTGAATTAGAAAAGAAGTTCCAGGACGGAGTGGGTTGGAGAATGGTTTTTGGTGGCCTAAGCTCCATTGGGGGTAACAGGCGTAAGTAAGTAAGTAAGTAAGTATGTAAATTTTGGTAATTCCACTAAGTCAAAAGCATTTTGAAACAGAGATGTATGATAACTAGTAGTGGAATTCAGATTGTGCATTTCGTTCTATCGAGAATTCATTAGCTGGATAACTAGATAACGCGATAACGTTTGAGATGAACATCTATCAGTTCAAGTAAGTAAGTGAATATCAAATCTGAACTGAAGTTACAACCAGCTGAGGAGTTCAAAATAGAACGAAATGAGTGTCCTGAATTTTATTGCTAACTGTCATCCATTTGACTTGAGATACAAGTCGATAAGCTTTTAGTTTTAATACTTGAACATATTGAATTGAAAGTAATATCATAACAATACCTGATCATGGAAGAGAGATTTTGTGGATATTATAGTGATTTATTAGTTAAATTCATGAGTTAATTGAAGCTGAACAACTATAAATTGGTTGAAGTTAGACATAAACACCATTGGATGCTGGCATGTTCAGTAGCCTAGAGGTTAGGTATTCGCGTGCGAAACCGATAGGTCCTAGGTTCGAATCCACTTGGTAAGGAATCGTGTATGCGCACTGCTAAATAGTTCCATACTAAGACAAAGCAGACATCCAGTGCTTTCAGGTTTTCCATGATAGTATACCTTCAATTGACTCACGAATTCAAATACTTATTCATTTTGAAAATAGGCTTGCACTAAGAAGCGAATATCTATTTTATAATACTTTTTTTGAATTTAATGCTGAATACAACTGTTAATCATAGAAACAAACTCCACAACTCTATACTATAGATTATCATGTGCTCACTAGTGAATGACTTTGAGATGGAATCTTTAGAGTTCTGTTGATGAGAAGCCGTGAACTGTGAAGTTCAGTCGTATCTGATGTTAGGTAGTTACCCATCAAAGGCAATGAAAGATGATATCGCATTATTGTGGATAGATTGAAGTTAAATATAAACACCATTGGATACAAAAATCAACAATCTAGGGTTTAAACATTCGAGTGTGAGATCAAAGATTCTAGGCTCGACTCTTCAGTGGATCCACATTGCTGAGGAATTCCATAGTAAGACAAAACGATCATCCAATACTTCTAGGTTTTCTATAGTTAAGATCATGAGTTCATTGAAGCTAGACTACTATGGAAAACCTGAAAGCACTAGACGATCGTTTCATCCTATTGTGGGACTCCTCCTCAATGATTGTCTAACATTAATTCATTCATAATCTCAATTAAAACACTTCAAAATATCTATTATTTGTAGATAACAATCCTATAACTATATCATTACCCTATTTACTATCCACTACAATCTTATTGAATATCATGACTTTATCACAATACATGATGAATATAATGATATATAAGTCAAGAGTTTGTTTATCACAACATATATAGATATAGATATTCTTGTTTCTTTTGCTTGGAGCCTTTATAATGATTATCTACAATGTAATGTTTACCAATTTTGTCTTCACCTTATACCTTTATACACTTACTTGTTAGGATACCACAATGGTATACATACTTACATGTATATATATATCTATTAATTTAAGGGATAAGACATAAATATTGTTCGTTTTAAGGTCACAAGTACACTATACACTTGAAGGAATTGTAACCCTGACACTCAATATACATAAGATATAGTTACTATATAATCTATATTCTATCTGTATATATACACATATAAGTTATGCATAGGTTATATAATATTGTATCCTGGTAATCATAATGAATATATGATGATGTAATAAATTAGGTTCATTCATTCATTCATCATCAAAATCTGATCTACGAAACAATCGGTTGAAGTTAGACATTAACACTGTTGGATGACAGCAAGTTCAATGATCTAGAGATTAGGCGTTCACGTATGAGACCAATAGGTTCCGTGTTCGACTCCCGATGAGGGAGTTCGGGACCGTGAATGCGCGCTGTTGAATAGTCTCATACTAGGACGAAATAGCCATTTAGTACTTCCAGGTTTCTGGTGGTGGTCTATCTTCAATTAACCCATAAAGTCAATTATTTAAAAAGAATGAGTTGAGTGGAAAAAATTTCTTTTAAAACGACATTATCAGCACAAACTTCGGATAGAAGTATTGATGATGTCAGGACTCAGTAGCTGAGTGGATAACGTGATGGCGTTTGAATTGAACAGTACTGGGTTCGAGTCACATAGTGAACACCCACTCTGATATCCAGGTACATCTATCTGACTTATCCCGAATAAGACGAATTGACGCGCGTCAAAGTGGATTCCACTACTAGCCACTATCCATCTTTGCTTATAAAGATGCTTTTGTTTATACTTTCTAATAATCAGAAGTATTACATCATCATCAGATTGATTACTTTCTTTATTGTGTTCTGTGTCGTTTAAATAGTAACCTTATGCCATTAGACATTTCATTTTTGGTCAATGTTACATACTACTTATATCTGTCGGTATCAGTAGTACACACTACACTACTACTATTACCAATGTTATAGAATATAATGATGATTTTCACAAGTAATAAACACGACTGATCTAACTAGTATTTTTCTTTTTACAAGTCACCTATACATCGGAATTTTCTTATTCTAAACTAATTAAAGGTGAAAATAGGGTGAATATTGAAGTTGGAATGACTGAATTCACAATATTGGGATCAATTTAAGATCGTACATAATGTAATGTAAATCTAATATGTTTTGATCTAGATCATGTATTCGTATTATTAGTAGTAGCTTTAATCAATCTATCAGTTAAAGGCTCTGGTTTGAGACTGTTAGGTCCTGGGTTTGAATCTCGCGAGTGCGGGATCATGGATGCTCACTGCTGAGGAGTCCCATAATAGGACGAAACGGCCGTCCAGTGTTTTCAGATTTTCGATGGTGGTCTAGCTTCAATTGACTCATGATTTCAACTGTGACAATATAGAATCCTCAGAAAGAAACGTATTCAACAAGTTTCCTATTCTAATTTCTCCATCGATCTTGGCGACTAATACTGAATGATCCTTCATTAGATATAAGACGTTTAGGAATTGACATCTGAATCATTTTTTTAATTTTTTTTCAATGTATATTGTCTGCCGGTCATCAAATGGTCTTTGATGATGATTTTACTCTACAAAGGTTGTGCGGTGATAGGTGGTAAACATTTGATAAATATGCTTGAATAAGATATGCAATCAATAGACATAACGATCCGTAAAACGGAACAAACAAAAACAAAATTTTATTAATTGAGATCATGAGTTAATTGAAGCTAGACCACCACCACGGAAAACCTGGAAGCACTGAACGGCCGTTTCGTCTTATCGTAGGACTTTTCAGTAGTGCGTATCCACGATCCCGCTTCGCAAGATTTGAACCTAGGACCGATCAGTCTCGCGCATCAGCACTTAACCTCCAAACCACTGAACGTGCCGTCACTCAACGATGTTAATGCCTAACTTCAACCAATCCATGAATATCACGAAAAACGTCTTTGAACTTTTGACTACTTAATTTAAAAATTTTAAATCTGGAGTAGATTGATTGTAATTTGGATCTATTTGCAATATGTATATATATACTACTATAAACACATGTATATACTACTACAACTATTAAAATTACAATACTATCCACGAAATCCCTTCTGACATTAAACATAGGAAACTTGTTGAAATGTGCAGATGACAAGAATTGGTAACTCAGATATTCAAGTAAGCCGCCAACATTTTTCTACACTGAAATATTTCAAATTAAGATAAATCAGTAGATCCAGTTTCTTTTTGGAACTAACAGTTACTCTAAAAACAATATCAGTACCTTAGTGATGACTAGATTCTACATGCGGATCGGCAAAGCAAGAATATCTGGAACTCAAAACAACTGTCTGTCAACCAACACCAAGATCAGAATTTTCAATACAAATGTCAAGACAGCTTTACCATATGAAGCGGAAACTTGGAGAACTGAGAAAACTATCATACAGAAGATACAAGTGTTTTATTAACAGTTGTCTACGCGAAATACTTCGGATCTGTCTGCCGAACACTATTAACAACAACCTACTGCGAGAGAGAACAAACCAGATTCCAATGAAGGAAGGAATGAGGAAGAATCGATGGTAAGGGGATAAGATATACATTTAGGAAAGCATCCGAATGAGTCAAAAGACATGCCTTCACATGGAGTCCTCAAAGCCAAAGAAGAAGATGAAGATCAAAAAACACACTACACCGAGAAATGGAGACAGATATAAGAAGAATGAGTCGCAACTAGATAGAACTAGAAAGGAATTCCCAGGACAAAGTAGGTTGTAGAATGCTGGTCGACGTCCTAATGTCCATTAAGGGATAACAAGCGTATATAATTTAGTAAGTAACTATCGTATCTCCAACAAGGAACTTTTAGTAATGATTAGTTCCTTAATCAAATATAATGAAATTTTCAATGTAATTCTGTAGTACACCATTATTGTTTGCTTATTTTAAACACAAAATAGAGACAGATATGAGAAGAATGAACAAACGTTGGATAGAATCAGAAAAGAAAACTAAGTGGGTTGAATGAGTTGAAGAATGCAAGTCAGCGGTTTATGCTTCATTAGGAGTAACAGGAGTAAGTAAGTAATACACTTTTACATAAATAGAACTTATCATATAGATGAATATATTCCAATGGATTAAAACAATTTCAATATAATAGTAGGGTTCATGTGTTGAGTAAAGCTAGATCAACATGGAATAACTAGTAACTAGGACGAAACAATAGTCTCTTGCTTCCAGGTTATCAATGATCATCACTGCTTTATTCAATTCATGAATTCAATTATTAAATCAAAATTATTACAATCCTTACAAAACCCCCTTTTTCTAATAATTATAAGTTTTTTTAAGTCAATGAATTATCTGATTACTTCTGTGATGTGTACTACTAATGTCAACAGATATAAGTAGTATATATCAGCAATCGAAAGTGAAATGCCTAGTGGCAGTACAAGATTAAGAAGATCAAAGAAAAACGGAACGAGAACAAAGAATAATTCGTGTGGAAACTGAAGAAACAATGAAGTCTGAGACAGTTGATGAATAGTTTGCATATGGAGTATTTACTGTATGGTTCTCAGATTTTACTAAGATGGTCTGTAATACATTCAATTAGTCTCCACTTGTATTCTCGTTCACTACACTTCTAGAAATGATTCCATTGAATAATTCAACTTATAGTTAAGATCATGAGTTAATTGAAGCTAGACTACCATGAAAAAATCTAGAAGTACTAGATAGCTGTTTCGTCCTATTGCGAAGCTCTTCAGATCATCCATTTTTTTTAATTTTTGTATACCGTCGTTGTTAATCAGTAGTATAATTCATAAATAAGTAGTTTAATCTAAATCATCATTTATATCATTTTCATCATTTAGAGAATGGATTAGATAAATTCATTTACAATATTGTTTTGTTTGAATCTTCCCATTAATGTTTACGACTGCAACTGATCAGTATTTTTCAAAGTTGAAATCATGAGTTAATTGAAGCTAGACCACCATCAAAAACCTGGAAGCACTGGACGGCCGTTTCGTCCTATTACGGGACTCCTCAGCATTGCGCATCCACGAACCCACTCTCGCGGGATTTTGACCCAGGACCTACCAGTTTCGAGCCGAAGCCCTTAACTGATAGACCACTGAGCTGGCATCCAACGGCATCCAACGTTCAACCACGTCCGTTTTGAGATATCAACTCACTGAAGATAATTGATGAATGGTGGCTAAACTTCGTGAATCAGTTGAAATTAAACATTAACACCGTTGGATGCCAGCTCAGTGGTCTATCGGTTAAGGACTCTGGCTCAAGACTGGTAGGTTCTGCGTTCGAATGTGTCGAGTGTGGGTTCGTGGATGCGCACTGCTGAGGAGACCTATAATAGGACGAAACGGCCGTCCAGTGTTTCCAGGTTTTTGATGGTGGTCTAGCTTCAATTGACTCACGCTTTCAACAATGATAAATACTAAATCTCCACAAAACTCCTTCTATAATTAATATAATAATATGCTCACTAGTGATTTCGAGAAGTATATCTAGTAGCTGTAGTGAGAAGCAGTGACCAGTGGAGTTCAAAACCACGTCTGTTGTGAGATAGGAACTCACTGAAGACAATTGATGAATGGTGGCTAAACTTCGTGAATCAGTTGAAATTAAACAATAACACCGTTGGATGCCAGCTCAGTGGTCTATTGGTTAAGAACTCTGGCTCAAGACTGGTAGGTTCTGCGTTCGAATGTGTCAAGTGTGAGTTCGTGAATGCGAACTGCTGAGGAGTCCTATAATAGGACGAAACGGCCGTCCAGTTTTTCCAGGTTTTTGATGGTGATCTAGCTTCAATTAACTCACTCTTTCAACTTTGAAAAATACTGAAATCTCCACAAATCTCCTTCTAAATATGATCAGTATTTAATTGACTATATGTACATCCTGTATTCCAACAACCAGCCACTATTCATCTTTACTGTTTAAATTTCATTGTTTTTATTTGTTTAGATAATTGATGTCGAAATTTTGTTTTGATATTTAATATGCCCAAAACAATGTCTATATTGTACTTTAATGGTACTATCAATGCATAAAGGAATATGTTTTTTCTTTTTATATCTGACAGGAATAATAGGATAATTTTAAAGGCGGTTATTGAATATTTAAGTTACTTGTTCCTGTCATCAATGCATCATTATGTCTATTAATCAAATGTTTACAACTTTTGTCTGTACAACTTACATTAAAAAAAAAAAAAAAACAAAGTATAATCATCATCAGAGACATTGTGATTAGGGAGGAGGTGCAAGGGAGGGGGGGGCAGTTAATATACATTGAATATAACAAAACACTATTTAGATATAAGATAGTAGTTGGAAGTGGTCCAATCATCATCTTATCTCAATATATAGTACATGTAGTATTAAGCCACCTAGACTACTATGTCATATTACAACTTGATCGATAACATTCAATTATCACTAAGAAGAATTTGACACATATGACATCGATTACCATTCAATGATCAATCAATTGTGACTATTCAAATATTAATCACTGAACTACTAATTATGTAACTAGGGATTACTTTACTTATTTACTTATCATAGTAATAATAGTAATAAAATGTACCTCAAAGGAATCATAATAGAAACATAGAACTTACTCTAGCTGTTTGATTTAATCCAGTAAATTCTATTTCACCCATATATTTTTGCATAATTGATGCTCTTCTTATACTTGATTGTTGTTGTATACCAGTATTTATTCCACTAGATATATTGATACTACCAGTTATATTATTATTATTATTATTATTATCTTGTCCAACTGAACCAGTTCTACTAATACGATGTTTTAATGTTGATGTACGTTGAAATGGGATTTGTTCAGTCATGTTTATTGATTATTATTGTTTAACTAGATCTTTTAAGTATTGAATGTTTTATTCTAACCAATCAAGTTCAAAGATATATCAATGTTCATTGAATTAATCACTATGATAGATATTCCATGGAAGGATCAGAAATATCAACAATTTGTATTGTTATTAGTACATTCAATGAAAGTATAGATCGTTCTTGTATATTCAAAAACTTGGATAAAGTACCAGTTTCATTGAATTGACGATCTTTTTATTCCAACAATAAATCATTCTAGAGATTGATGAATAGACTTTATTTTAACTTTGAATATTAACTATTAAAACTAATTATTAAAATTGTTCATTATTTAAATATAAATACACACAAACACACAAATGGACACACACACACACAATTAGACACACACACACACACAAACTATTTCCCATTTAAACAATATTTTAACCAATCAAATTGTTTGGGATAATTTATATATGTTCTCTTCCCAATATTGTAGGTTGTTATTATCATTATGAATGTATCATTTCATTTTGATGATTTAGTCGGTATACTACTTTATTGTTAATGATGATTGTTTTCCTCTTCTTCTTCTTCTTCTTCTTCTTCTTCTTCTTCTTCTTCTTCTTCTTCTTCTTCTATGGACAGAAATAGAATATATGGAAATTATAAATTAATAGACATTAACACATTTTATTATAAGCAAAGATGAATAGTGTCTAGCAGTGGAATCCAGGACGCGCGTTTCGTTCTATTTGGGACTCGTCAGTTAATTATAGTTGAAATCATTAGTCAATTGAAGTTGGAGAATTATAGGGAAATATGGAAGTATTAGATGGCTGTTTGGTCTTATTGTGAGACTCCACAGCAGTGAGCATTCAAGATCCTGCCAAAAGAGAGATTTCAGCCGGAGATCTTACTGGCAGCCTGTTTAAACATTTGGACTACCTGCTCCTGTCATCTAGATAGTTCAAAAAGTTATTTAACTTTGTTTGTTTTAATACATCATTATGTCTATTAATCGTACAAACTATTAAGGTACGTTTCTGAAAAGTGTAAGACCTTTCGCTGTAAAAGTTACAAAAGGCCTAATCAGAGATATCGTGGTTGCTGACAATATGCAGAGATAAGAATGTACATTATCCAGATGTTGATTGACTAGGCTGCTAACTTCTAACTGGCAATCACTCAATATTTATCGTCACGAAGGACGAAGAAGTAAGAAACGGAAACTTGTTGAAGTACTTTGTGCTGAGAATTCTATATTGAAAAAAAGCTAATAATAATAATATTAGTCTCGCACTCGAGCGGTTAACTACGATCTTCGCGAGATGGGATCATGGATACACACTTCTGAGGTGTCCCACAATAGGATAAAACGGACATCTAGTGTTTTCAGGTTTTCTATAGTTGTCTAGCTTCAATTGATTCATGACTTCAACTATTAAAATTACTATGATATCCACAAAATCCCTCCTGACCTACAGTTATGTTTGAAGTTGATTAAATTATGAATAACTTTTTGGGAACTATTTATAAACTATTAATGTAGACTTTATAAACAAAAAATGGATAGTGAATAGCAGTGATATTCAGGATGCATGTCACTTCATACTATTTTGAGACTCTTTAACTGAATGTACTTGAATCTTAGAGTTGATGTTCACTCTATTACTCAAACTCAGTATCATTCGCTTCAGACGTTAATCTCGTTATCCAATTGGTTACTGAGTCCTGATAGCAACCTGCTTATTGTAGACATCCTTATTCAATTATTATTAAGTATTTAGATTATGAACTAAGCCTGGAGCGCATCTAGGGATACTGTCAGTCTCAAATTCGGATAAAGGAGGATGGTTGGTACATGGGGTTAGCAACGTCTTCCTGTAGGAAACTAACATGATAAAAAAACTGCTACTGAACTAGATTATATGTATATTCATATTTCTCTTATTATAAGCTTAAGTTTAACCTATTAGTTACTGCTCTTAAATTAAAATTAGTTGGTAAATTACAGCCTTTCACACTCACAACCACTATTGGCTTGATCCTCATTTTATCGTGTGATACCGTCTAGTTTGGTTGTATTTAAACGATTTGAATATCAAAGATATATGATTCGTATAGCGAAGGTTGATAATTGTATTCTAAATTGAAGAGGCTAAGTTAGGCAAGAAAATGCTATATAAAGAACCAATAAGGACAGAGTGGACTCAAGATTGTTAGTGCTGTTTTTACTGGTCATAGGACATAACACCTACGAAGTTCAAACAACAGAAAATATATTAATAAAGATTATTTGCGACTCGTCTACTCTATATTCTTACATCTCAGGGTTGATATTTACTTCAAGACTTTAACCTAGTACCATTCACTTCAAACTCTATCGCTTTATCTACCCATCTACTGAGTCGTTAAAGCCATTTACTTGTAAAATGGGATGAACTTTAAATTTACTTAGTATTGTTTACATGAATCCTTCCATTGATGTTTAGAATTACAATTGATCAGTCTCTTAGTGGCATATGTGAATACTTTATTTATTGCCTCGATAATGATTTAATTTACAAGTATTCTAAGCAAAGATGAATAGTGGCTTGCAGTGGAATCCAGTTTGACACGCGTCACTTCATCCCTTTTGAGACTCGTCAGCTAGGTGAACCTACATCTCAGTGTTGATATTCACTCCAAAACTGTAACCTAGTACCGTTCTCTTTAAACTCTATCACTTTATTCACTTAGCTACAGAGTCCATATAGTAACTAGGTTGTACAATAAGAGGGAGGGGAGAAGTTTTAATTCATTTTTTTTTATTGTTTGTTTGTTTACTTGAAGGAAAATTTATGTTTTTTTCCCAACAAAACTATTAATTGAAGTCTATTTTCTGTTTTGTCATTAAAATTGTATCGGACACTTTTAAATTTCGCAGAAAAAATAAGTGAAAATATTTAAATTACAATATCAAAAGGAGCAATAAAAACACCATAGAGGGAATGAATGAATGAAGGACGATAGAAGTCATGACAACTCAATGTTTATGGATGAGTATCAAGAAGGATATAAGAAAATCAAACAAGGAAGTAGATATTAATAACAATCTATTAAAAAAGTGATGATAATCATGATTGGATTATAAATTGAATGTTGATCAGAAAAGGGGTTTTGTGGAGATTTCAGTATTTTCATAGTTAAAATCATGAATCAATTGAAGCTAGACAATCATGGAAAACCTGGAATCACTGGACAGCCGTTTTGTCATATTGTGGGACTTCTCAACAGTGCACATCCACGATCCCGCACTCGCGAGAATCGAACATTAACACCGTTGGGTGCCGGCTCAGTGGTCTATCGGTTAAGTTAGTCTGGTAGGTCCTGGGTTCGAATTTTGTGAGGAGCAATCGTGGATGCACACTGCTGAGGAATCTCATAATAGGACGAAACGGCCGTCCAATGCTTCCAGGTTTTCCATGGTGGTCTAGCTTCAATCCACTCATGATTTCAACTATGAAAATTGAATATTGTGTGAATATGAAACAAATAGTGTGGTGTAGGCTACTTATATCCACATAAGTAGTATATAACGATGGTCGAGCATTCAATGTATTTCAGTCGAAGATTGATAAGGAGAAAACGGGAACGGGATGCAGTTGGTATGATAATGCATGTACAATAGGGATCGGAGACTATGGACTGATATTTGCAGGAGGAATGGTGAAAATTGAGTCAATTGATTGATAATTTGCATATTGACTGTTTACTGTATGGTCAGATTTTAATGAGATAGTCTGTAATTGCCGTGTCAAGTACATTCGATTGTCCCCAACCAGTGTTCTTATTCACTACAATATTAGTGTAAAATTATACTAAAGAAACTGAGGGAGTGGGGTTTTCTCTTCTTTTAGCTGGATGGATTGGTTCTAAAGTTTTCATTGTTCTTCTGAACAATATCATCAGCACTAACCTTCTAACTATTCCCCACTGAAATCATTCAGCTGAACTATTAATCTTTTCTGCCATTTTCAGTTTATATTTAACTATCATGGAGATCTTTTTTAGATTGTATTGATTATGAAGAATCCATTCATTGTAAACTTCATCATAATTCCAGTTGAGAAATATAGTTGTTCACTATAGATACTTAATATAATTGATTATTGGCTGAGACATTCGATTCTTGCTAATTGAACGCTATACTCGAATCCTAAGCTAATCTTGTAACCCCCAAGCTAGAACTACAGTGACTTGAACACGAGAGAAAAGGTGCAAACTATACGAGAACCACTTTACTCCAGAGGTTCATTCATGTACAGAAAATATATGGTTTTTATAGAAGTCCTTGGGTTTTCCTGAAAATCCTGGAATACTACTAAACATAGTAGCAGTGTAGTAATCAGTTAATCAGGAACTCTACATGTGAATTTTTACTTTCATGATGTTTCTAGCAAAACTTTTAGTCAAACGCCTATTGGATAAAATACTTCTTAGTATTTCCTGAGCCTTTCTTGTCTGTTGTGAGATATTTTCAGGATCACCCCAATAAGTAATGGTAAACACTGTTTGTTGTGAGGCAGTCAATTACTGAATACAATGGTGGATCGTGGTGAAATATTATGGATTAGTTAAAGTTATCACCGCTGGATCCCTGCAGGTTCAATGATTTAGAAGTAAAGAGTTCGCACACGAGGCCAAAGGTCTTGGGTTCGAATTCTGCGTGCTGGAGCACAGGCTACCCACCAACATTCTCCGTTCAACTCTGTCCTGAGAAATCCTTTCCAGTTCTTCCCAGTTAACATTCATCCTTTTCATGTGTGCTTCAGATTCTCGGCACAGTATGTTCTTTATTCTTTCTCTTTTCCACTTCCCTTCAAGACTTCAAGTGAGCACTTGCCTCGTGATGTAGTTTAATGATTTTCGTAATATATGTCTTATCCATTTCCATCGTCTTTTCCTGATTTCCTCTTCAGCTGGGAACTGGTTTGCCCTCACTCACAGTAGGCTGTTATAGATGGTATCCGGTCAACGGACATTGAGTATCTTATGTAAACAATTTTTAATGAATACATATACGTCTTCGATGATCTTTGTAGTAGTTTTCAAAGTTTTAGCTCCATACAATAGAACTGTCTTAATGTTCGTATTAAAGATTCTGACACTGATGTTGGTTGACAGTTGTTTTCAAGCTTAAATGTTTTACAGCATTGCTTTGCCAATATAATAATGTCATAGAAAAAACTGAATGATGTTGTACATAACAAAATTTAACTTTAGAAATATGTGAAGACCAGTTATTATTTGGGAATTAGTTAAGATGATACATTTTGCTTGCATAAAAATTGATGTTCGACTGGATTTTGAAGACTTCGACGGAAAGTTACGAATAAAATAGACAGCTCAGAATCAATTAGAAGATTCGGACTTCTCAGAAAACTGACCTCTTCTATGCCATACACATGAACAAATGAAGATGAAAACAACTAGTGTAGCACCAGCCTCTGTACTTGCAGGATTCAGTAGACAAAAAGGGAAAAACAAGATCATCAAATACAACACAGAGAACACCAAGATAATCACACATGATGGAGGAACTCAGTAAAATGTTGAAACTTTCACTTACATAGACAACATCATCGATGAACGTGGAGGATATGATGCAGATGTATAAGCAAGGGTTGGAACAGCAAGAACAGTATTCCTACAGTTGAGGAATATATGGAATTCAAAACAACTATCAACCAACATCCATGTCAGAATTTTCAATATGAACGCCAAGACAGTTCGATGTCAGGTAGAGACAGATATTTACCTCAGTACAATGGAAGATGGTCGCGTGATTTCGTGGATTGGTTGAGATTAGACAGTGACACCGTTAGATACTGGCAAGTTCAGTGGTCTAGAGGTTAAGCGTTGGCGTTCGAGATCGAAGGTTCTAGGTTGAAAGGATTGTCTAATGTTACATCATTTTAATTGTTTTCGTGGATCGTCTTGTTTCTTGTTTTAGTGAATTGATTTAAAGAGAACATTATTTTGGTTAGTAATTGTTATGACTTTTATAATGATACTGTCAATTAGAGAACAGTGATTTATCGACCGGACCAATGACGCATAAACTTGTAGGAGCAGTGTAGAGTCTTTATTGTAACTTCTTCCTGCGTATCCGTGCCTGTTGTGTCCAAAATACCAATCTCAGCCTTCGCGATATGAATCATGTATTTCAAACGTAAGTAGTTTATATACAAGCCAAAAAGACCACACATATTTGTACAAGATCTAACCAGAAGTGCCTGTGAATGTGGGAGACGGTAATTAATAGACTGGGTAGAACTCAAGAAGAGTAAATCGTATAATAATAACCTGTGGGTCTAATATAAGCTTGTAATAAGAAGAATATGAATATGCATCGTTTAGTTACTTAACAATCATACGATATGAATGTATATATAATATTGGACCATTAAGAGTTCTAAGAACTTTCCTGTAATTTAATCTTCACCAGGATAACAATAGTTATCTTATGAGAAGTGGGTTTTGTGGAGATTTTAGTAATTTTATATAGTTGAGATCATGAAGTAATTGAAGATAGACCACCATGGAAAATCTGGAAGTATTGTACGGTCTTTTCGTCCAATTGTGGGACTCGTCAGCACTGCGCATCCATGATCCCTCCTCGTGAGATTCAGACCCAGGACCTACCAGTCTGGCACAAAAACACTTAACCGATAGACCACTGAGCTGGCATGCAACAGTCGCGCAATTTCGTGGATTGGTCGAGGCTAGACATCAATACCGTTGGATGCCAGCTCACTGGTCTATCGGTTAAGTGCTCTGGGGTAAGACTGCTAGGTCCTGAGTCCAAGTCTCGTGAGGCTGGATCGTGGATGCGCACTGCTGAGGAATCCCACAATAGGACAAAACGGCCGTCTAGTACTTTCACGTTTTCCATGGTGGTCTAATGAAAGAGCTTGAAGATGATTGCTTAGTCATATCAAATGTATAGAAAACAAATGACTCAAATTCTACTATGTTACTAATATATTCTTTCTGTACTTATTGTGGAGCCCTGAGAACCATCAATATTGTTTTAAGTCTTACAAATCAATAAGGAAATGTTAATGTTGTCAATTAGAGGAAGTTGATCGTATCCTGAACGTCTCTAACTGTGAAGCTGAGTGACACGGGATCGAATCCGTCAAGGAGCACCAGTTCTCTCAAGATTACAGGTACACATTGATGACGAGTGCCAAGTAGCACGAAACCTGGGTTCAGGGTATTCTGTTGACCACCTCCAATCACCACCCAGTGATCAATCAATGTGACCCTGTACCAACTTCAATAATGGTGGATACTGTTATGAAATGAAAAAACAAATTTATCTATTTCTGGTTAAATTTGAATTAAACACTCTCTCTCCACACACACACACATACATACCAGGAAATTTGGGGGGGGGGACACACACCACTCAAATGAAGTGTTTTGTGTTTTTTTTTTAAATGAGTTTGAACAAGTAATCGAACACCTTCTCAAGATCCTAGTAAGATTTGTTTTCCATTCAATATCATGTTCATTCTTATATGTTTCTATGATGTCTTGCATACTTCGATTAGTGGGTAATTATCTATCTATCTATCTATCTATCTATCTATTATGATGTATGATTGATCATAGATACCAAGACATATTTCATTATGCAAGGAACTAGTTTGTATCTAATTAGATCATTTTGATGTTGACTCTTATATCTATAAGTATCAATAAAAATGTTTTCAAAAGATAATTAGAACGGAAATTAATTATAAGCAAAGATGGATAATGGTTAGCAGTGGAAATCAGAACGTGCGTTTCGTTCTATTTGAGATTTTTCAGCTGAATGTACCTGCATCTCAAAGTTGATGTTCACTTTTGAACTCAAACCCAGTATCTTTCGCTTCAAACACCATCGCGTTATTCAATTAGTTACTGAGTCCTGAAATATTTCATTTAATAGTTGAGATCATGAGTCAGTTGAAACTAGACCACCATGAAAGATCTGAAAGTACTGGATGACCATTTCGTCCTATTGTAGGACTTTTCAGTAGTGAGCATCCACGATTCCGCCTGGCAATACTCGAAAACAGGACCCATCAGTCTAGCTAGTGCTTAAAATCTACAAGACTAAAATTGCAGGCATTCAACGGTGTTAATGTCTAACTTCGATCAATCCACAAAATTGAGCACTAAATCCACCAATGTCTTCAATGATTTGATATCTTCCAACAGACCTGGTTGAACTCCACTGGTTATTGCTTCTTACTAGAACTCTAGGAAATACCTATTGAAGCCAGTCACTAGTGAGCATATATTGATTATTATCAGAAAGGGATTTATGTGAATATTATAGTATTCTTAATAGTTATTATTATTATTATTATTATTATTAATGGCTTTATTCAATATTATAATCTGGTACAATATAGAATTCTCAGCACGAGTTATTTCAACAAGTTTTTTACCAAAAAAGGAAACCCGAAAAAACAAACAAACAAAAAAAAACAGAAATAAAATTTAAAAAAAAAAAGGTCTAGGAAAAACCGACTTTATACAAATTATCGAATTTGAGACATGCTTAAGAAGACAGGTTATTTACTAGGTCAACTCTAACAGCCTGTTCGTCACAAAGTAAATTTGCTAAGTAAGGTATTACAGAACTTTTATAGATTTGCTTGCGTGCATGGATTTTAATGTATTTACGTCTCGTTCTACCAGAAGATATACAAGGAGAAAGATATGAATGAAGCGGATGGTTAGTATCTGATAAGATAACACCTGCCAAGAGTTTGCAAGCCTTGAAATGTCTATCCACAAGCATATTAACAATGACTTCAAAAGATTCACCACATACCTTGCAAACCGCCTTCAGCATTCTACGCAAAATAGCAAAGTCTTTTCTCAAAAGCCCAGGAAAGAATAATGGAGAACAATATAAAATAATAGGTAATATGCAGGAATTTACAAATTGTAAGAGTAAATGGCGAGTAATCCCAAAAGCATGAAGCCTCTTTATGTAGTATGTCAAGCGGTAAACTTTTTTCGATAATAGTAAAACATGAGAAGACCAAGAAAGATCAGAGGAAAAAGTAACACCAAGATATTTGACCCTCGACACTGTGTTTATTAAGGAGTCTCCAATGGCACAAGCATTATCGGATCCCAACATAGAGTATAGGTTCTGTCCATGTCTCAAGCTAAAATTAACAGCTTCACATTTAGATGGATTGAGTAAGAGACCATTACCAACAGACCACCTTTCAATACGAGATAAAAACTCATTCATTTCTATAGGATGTAAGGAGGTAGAAATTGGCATACATACAGTGAGGTCGTCCGCATATTTTACAAAAGTGTTTTCTGTGGAAGATTGAGATCATGAGTTAACTGAGGTCAGATCACCATGGAAAACATGGAAGCACTGGATGGCCATTACTTCCTATTGTGAGACTTCTCAGCAGTTGTGCCTCCATGACCTCGCCTCGTGAGATTCAACCCCAGGATCTACGAGTCTCACGCTTTCAACTATGAAAACACTTATGTGTTGAACGCAGTTTTCTTGGTTTATAAGTTACCTCCAAACCATATCAAATGGATCAACAGTCTATTTAAATAGTAAAAACATTATGATTCAGTAGTATATCTTATTACAGAAGTTTCAGATGGAAAAAACAAGTTGTCAAGAAACAAACTTCATTGAATATCATGATGTATGATCATTTACATTTCATAAACAAAAGATCAGGCCTATGAAGGCTCTTTGGTAAACTCAAGGAAGCTTCAAGAAGCTCAGAAAGAGCAGAAGACATTCCATCCAATCACTCCTAGGGGAATATTATAGAATGTCGACGTGTAGCTTCCCTATTGGATGGATAAGAAGGACCCCCTATGTGCCTATTGGCTGTTCGAAATGATTTACTATAAGCCAAAAAAAACTATAAATACATGAGATTTCTGTACTATATTTTGGCACAGATTTGGGGAATAAAATTCCTACTTACTAGTCTTCTGTCTTCTCTCTTACGACGTTGCGGGTTTGATCGTTCATGTAGTCTAGTAGTACGAGGTATAGTAAGAATCAAAGCTCTAGATATAACAAATATAAATTATGTTAATGGAAATCAGTAGTATCTACTAACGAACCTCTATTTCATTGAAACCAGTTTTAGTTTCCAGGCATTGAATCATAGGTGTATGAAGTAGATTGAAATGTTATACAAGAAGATTCATGAATACATGATAATACATTGGTGTCTGTAGTTAAAAGTTTTAGATTCAAGTTCCAGTAAGAAAAATAGGACAGATTCCTTTAATTCCGTTGCTAATCAATTATATTATTATCATTATTTAAACACATAAATATTGGTACAAGGAAGCACCAGATATATATGCGCCGCGCAAATCTCAATCGATTTGTGTGATACTTCCTAGATGCCCAAACTGAAGCAGATGCTTTTCTTAGGGGGCAACACTCAGAGCCTTTGATTTAAAGGTCTAATCCATAAGACAGTGGAGCAACGTAAGAAGATGCTGTCACATGGTAGCAGGTGAACAACAGTTGGTTCATAGGCCGTTTGTTCCCTCAGGATACTATAGCCTATGTGCACCGTTAGTTTTGAATCAGGGTTTTCCAACTCCTCTAGGTGGACTCACAGTGTTCAGTGACCCGGTTAAAGCGCCGGATATTCGCTTTTCGCTCTCTCAATTTCATAAACAACACCCGTGGTGCGAGAAGGCAGTGAGTAGGACTTCCCTGTCAGAGGTTATATACGCATGGCCATGTGAGAGCATTTGGAGAGGGAGAGCGAACTCTCCTCACTCTCGTCCGTACCAGGGCATTTGGGGGAACTGCTAATCAAAGATATATGAAACAATTTTGAATGTGTTTATAAAATCTTATTGTAGTGAATGAGAACACAGTCAAATATAACAAAATTACTGAACATCTTGGTAAAATCTGATAACTATACAGTAAATATTTCATTTATAAAATGTCAACCTATCGTCTCAGACTTAATTGCTCTTTCGTTTCCATATCAATCATTCTTTGTTCTCGTTCTCTTTTCTTTGATCTTCTTAACATTGTGCAGCCAGATATTCCATTTTCGATTGATGCTATATACTACTTATATCTGTTGACATCAATAGGACACACGATAGTTTTATCTATGTGTCACAAGTAAAAAGTTTATTTAAATTTCAGTAGAATCACTTGTCCAGATTACCATGACAACTATTGAGATATTAAATTACTTTCTATAACACGTTGGGCATGAAGTGAGCTAGTTACCCGTTGTTCGATAATTACTAAAATATAATCACTGAATGAACCAAACTTCTAGTTAAATGTCTTATTACCTGTTAATTGAAGAATGATTCATTTAAAAGAAACAGGATATGACAGTGACAGAGAAGAATGTACTTACTTACTTACATACCCTTGTTAACCCTCGTCGAGGAGCATAGGCCGAACACCAGCATTCTTCATCCAACCCTGTCCTGAACAATCCTTTCTAGTTCTTTCCAGTTAACATTCATCCTTTTCATATATGCTTCTATTTCTCGACTTAATGTGTTCTTTGACCTTCCAATTTTCAGTTTCCATTTCAGGATTCCAAGTTAGGGCTTGCCTCGTGATGAAGTTTGGTGATTTCCACAATGTATGTCCGATCCGCTTACAACATCTTTTTCTAATTTCCTCTTCAGCTGGAAACTGGTTTGTCCTCTCTCATAAAACGCTGTTGCTGATAGTATCCGGTCAATGAATGTTGAGTATTTTGCGTAAACAACTGTTTATAAAGACTTGTACCTTCCTGATGATGGCTGTAGTAGTTCTCCATGTTTCAGCTTCCTACTATAGGACAAACTGTTTTGATGTTCGTATTAAGAATTTTGACTTTATTATTGGTTGACAGTTGTTTTGAGTTTCATATGTTCTTCAATGGTAGGAATGATATCACCTTTACATCAACATCAGATCCTCTTTGTTCATCAATGATGCTTCCAAAAGAAGAATATGAAAGGTTTCAAATAACAAGTCAACTACTTAAAAGGAATATGTAAATAAGTATTGATCAGCTGAGATTTTACACTTCTATCTAATTAGTTTCTGGGTTACAATGTCAATAACAGACTAATCAATTTTAGTGATCAATATCAAGTGAATTTAAGCTTCACCTCATTACACAAGCAAATGGCTATCACAACTTAGTAGTTAAGTGGATAACATAATGGTATTTGAAGCGAACAATACTGAGTTCGCTCAAGTCCCAGAGTGAACATCAATTCTAAAATGTAAATACATCCAGTTGATGAATCCCAAATAGGACGAAATGAAGTGCATTCTGGATTCCACCTCTGTCCATTATCTATTTTTGTTTATAATGCTTGTGAATAAAGGTAATATGGAGGCAATACGCATAGTATGCACATATGGTCAATAAAAGACTGATCAATTGTAGTTCGTTTAAATAGTGCAGATAGTAGAAATTCTGATAGTACTTCATTAAGCATGATCACAGTTAATTAATATAAAGAACTTATATGACAGAAAGTTAACTAGTTTCAAGTATTGTGTTGGCATAAGTGTTGACTGCTTATGAGATCCAAGCAATGAGTGATAACAGATTGAGTAATATATTGTACCCGAGCTTCCTATTCTATAATGAAGTATATTTATTCATTTATTTATGTGAACTCTGAAGTAATGACAGAGTGAAGCGATTGATCACTTCAATGGTATGAACGTCACTCACAAGACTGTGTGTAAGTAATAGGTTGTTAAATGTAAACTATCTGGTTAAGACCCTTGCTAGGTTAGAGTCTCTGAGTGAATATCAACTCTGAGATGTAGGTATATTCAGTTGGGCAGTCCGAAAATAGGATGAAACTCATATCTTGAATTCCACTGCTAGTCAACATGCATCTTTGCTTAGAATGCTTGTAAATTAAGATAATATGAAGGCAATATGTACAGTATACACATATGTTTAGTAAAAAAATGGATCAATTGTAGTTCTAAACATCGATGGGAAGATTCAAACAAGTAATACTAAGTGAATTTAAACTTCACCCCATTGAGCCCCCAAATGTCATGGTACGGCCGAGAGTGGGGAAAGTCCACTCTCCCTCTCCAAATGCTCTCACATGACCACGCGTATACAGCCTCTGTCAGGGAAGTTCTACTCACTGCCTCCTCGTGGCATAACTGTTGTTTACGAAATCGAGAGGATGAAAAACGAATGTCAGGTGCTTTAACCGGGTTGGTGGACACAGCGAGTACATTTAGGGGAGTTGGAAAACCCTGATTCCAATGGTGAATATGGGTTCCAGTATCCTGAAGAAACAAATAGCCTATGAACCAATCGTTGGTCACAGGCTACCATGGGACTGCATCTCCTCACGATGCTCCACTGACTTGTGGATCAAAACTTTAGGTCAAAGGCTCTAAGTGTGGCCCCCTAAGAAAACCACTTGCTTTGGTTTGGGCATCTGAGCAGTATCACAGCCCTCACACAAATTGAATGAGATTTGTGCAGCGCATATGTATCTGGTGCTTCCTTCTACCAATGTTTATGTGTTTAAATAAATAAATAAATATCACCCCATTGCACAAGAAATTGGATATCAGGACTCAATACCTGATGGTGTTTGAAGCGAAAGGTACTGGGTTCAAATCCCAGAGTGAATATCAACTCGGAGATCTAGATACATTCAGCTGACATCTTCCAAATAGAACGAAATGACGCGCGTATTCTGGATTCCACTGCTAGCCAATATAAATCTTTGTTTATAAACCTTATGAATTAAGATAATATGAAGTCAATATATACAGTATACACATATGGTTAATAAAAGATTGTAATCCGAAACATCAATAGGATAATTCATGTAAACAATATCAACTTACATATAATATATGTAATTCAGTCGTGTATTTCGTAGCCCACCCCCCCTCTCCCCCCCCCAAAAAAAGAAGAAACATTTAACATTATTTTGCTTATCAACAAAAAGTTGTTTTTTTTCTTTATATCAAACTTATATCATGTTAATATAAAGATAATTACAAGGAACATAGTGATTAGAAACAAAAACAATAATTTGAAGGGATACCATGGAAAAATTGGCAACAATATCAAATAGGGTTTATAAATAATAAGCAAAGGGAAATTGCCTAATCAATAAACCACATTATTAAAGAAAAAAACGTATTCAAGAAGTTTATAATTGAACTCGTGAGTTAATTAAAGTTAGATCATATGGTGGTTGAAGATAGTCAACAGGTAACCCTGAACCCAGGTTTCGTCCTACTTGGCACTCGTCAGCAAGGTGTACCTGTAATCTTGAGGGAACTGATACTACATGACGGATTCGATCTCGTGTCATTAAGCTTCACAGTCAGAGACGTAAACATTAAGCTATCCGGGTTGTAACCGACCTCCTGTACGACTGAGATGTAATCACAATTGATTGATCAGTCCTACAGGAGGTCAGTCGCGGCCCTAAAAGCTTAGTGATAACGTCTCTGACTGTGATGCTGAGTGACACGGAGTCGAATCTGTCAGGGAGCACCAGTTCCCTCTAGATAACAGGTACACCTTGCTGACAAGTGCCAAGTAGCACGAAACCTGGGTACATGGTTTTCTGTTGACTATCTTTAACTACCATCTGATCTCAATATATAGTGCACGCAGTGTTGAGCCACCTTGCAACTTGATCGATAGCATTCGATCAGCACTAATAAGGACTTGACACTCATGACATTGATCACCACCCAGTGATCAATCAATTTATAAAGTTAGATCGGTCAGTCAATCAGCTACAACGTAGGACCAGGCACATATATGCATCGGTCCAAGTTGCCATACCTCGTTACTACAACAAGATGAACACCGGATTCATAGAATTAGTTAATTTATTGGTGGTAATATATAAAAGAAAGGTTGCATATAAGGATATAGTATAGGAAAGAAGACAGATATGAAGCAATTTTAATCTCAAAGTTTAAGGGAAGATAAAGAGTGTATACACCTACGCCATTCTGATCGATTCTGATCCCATTCGCCTGAAGTCTCCAATCATTGGTCATGATAGTCACGCGGACCCCAACCAAATAGTCTGCATCTACCAACATGACTTAAACTAGAGGTTAGTGATTTCAAGCTCTGATTCCACGTTTTGGTTTGACCACCCCTAACTAAGGTTAGATAACCATGGAGAACCTGGAAATAGTGAACGGCCGTTTCGTCTTAGTATGAGACTCCTCAGCAGCGTGTATTCATGATCCCGCTAGCGGGATATATATATATATAATATTACTGTTGTTTGTCCTTAATAGATTTACTTCACATTGTATGAATAATTGCTTAACTATCAGTGTAGGGTTATGGAGATTGGTAAGCATTTGACTGAGATCATAAATTGATAAATCTTAGACAACCATTGATAACCTTGATGCACTTAATGACTGTTTCGTCCTAGTATGAAACTCACAAGGTGTATACATCCAATATCTCGCATGAGGAACTCGAATCAGGGTTATTCGGTTTTGCGCGTGAACTATTTACCTTTAGACCATTAAACCTGTATCCATTAGTGTTAATGTCTAACTTCAACCAATCTGGCAATTTAGAAAGAAGTATTAATTATTCAGTCAAATTATTCTGATTGAGTTAATTTGTTAATTTATTCATTACAAAGGAATACACTTTCATTTGTTAAATTTATGACACATCTACAGTGAAGAGAATAATAAACCGAATGAGATTTATTAGATTGCATCACTTACTTACTTACGTTCTTACGCCTGTTAAACCTTGTGGAGGAGTATAGATCGATCATCAACATTCTCCATCAAACTCCGTCATGGGCAGTCCTTTCTAGTTGTTTTCAGTTGCTATTCATCCTTCTCATGTCTGCTTTCGATTATCGACACAGTATATTCTTTAATATTCCTATTTTAAGTTAACTTTTAGGATTACAAGCTGAAGTTCCCTTCGTGGTGCACAATGATGATTCCCGAAATGTATATCCTATCCATTTGCAACGTATTTACCTAATCCCTTTTTCAAATAGAAGTTGATTCATTCTCGCCCACAGTAAAATATTGCTGATTATATCCGGTCAACGGACATTAAGTATCTTGTGTAGAAAATTGTAGAAATACTTCTATATGTTTTTGATGATGTTTGCATTTGTTCTTGAAATTTCAGCTCTATACGTAATGTGTTCTTTCGCCTTCCTCTTTTCCACTTCCTTTCACGATTCCAAGTTAAAGATTGCCTCGTGATGCACATTGATGATTTCCTCAATGTATGTCATATACACTTCCAACGTCTTTTCCTAATTTCTTCTCTAGCTCAAAGTTAGTTTGTCCTCTCCCATAAAACGCTGTTACTGATAGTATGCGGTCATTGAATGTTGAGTATTTTGCGTTGACAACTCTTTATAAATATTTGTTCCTTTTTGATGATGGATGTAGTAGATCACCATGCTTCAGCTCCGTATAGTAGAATTGACTGACTTGACGTTCGTATAGAATATTCGCATTTTGAAATGAGTTGAGAGTTGTTTTGAGTTCCATATGTTCTTCAATTGTAGAAATGCGATCTTTGCTTTGCCAATCCTTTCCTTTTCATCTTTAATTACCATTCACTTATTCTTTATCCGAATACAACAATTTCATTAAAAGATTCTTAATCTACCATATAGTCCAATATTTCTTCAAACTGAACTGGCCTATACTCCTATATAAAGAATAACAAGTGTAAATAAATAAGGAAATAAGTAATATCTCCAAGATAATAGATTAGAGTAGTTGTAACTAACCGTTCTTTTTTCTTATGTGTGTATGTGTGCGTGTTGTAACTATCTCATACAGTATTCAACATTATAATTGTCACAAAAAAAATTCAAAGCTTGAGTCAATTGAAGCTAGACCACCAAGGAAAACAGGCATCCGATGGTGTTTATGTTTAACCCCGATGCCGGCTCAGTGGTCTATAGCCTAAGTTCTCTGGTGCGAGACAGGTAGGTCTTGGATTCGAACCTGGCAAGGCGAAGTCGTGGATGCGCACTGCTGAGGAGTCCCATAATAGAATGAAACGGCCATCCACTGCTTCCAGGTTTTCCATGATGGTGGTCTAGCTTCAATCCATTCATGATTTCAACTATGAAAATACTGAAATCTACACAAAACCCCCTTCTGATTCAAAATTCTATCAAATACTATCGATTTTTTGTGAAAAAAATTTTTTTTTGTTTTTTCTCTTCACAACATTTGTTAAAGTTATGTAATTAATGATAGAAACTGTCGCAAACTTGTAGGCAACATAGAAACTTCAATCTATCATTTAATTGGAGACAATAAAAAATAACCCCCCCCAAAAAAAAAAATTTTTTTTGGTATTTTTTTTGCAGGCGGAACAAAATGAAAGACTACATCTGGTTACATAATGAATGTTGAAACGATTATACACAGAGGGGTGGGGGGAATAAACATACTATTATGATGATGATTATGTTTATCCTTTCGGCAATCTATTTTAGAATAGAAATACCATCTGTGATAATATTATATGAATGAAATTATTTGTATTTTAATGAATACAAATATTGTGATGTAGGCTATTTATGTGGATATAAGTAGTATATCATCTGTGAAGTCCGAATCGTCTAAGTGATTCTAAGATGTTCATTGTATTCTATGGTTCTCCTTAAATGTCGAGGTTTTCATATTCCAATTATTCACCAGAAGAAAGAGGAAGAAAGACAGTGGACAGTCTTGTCTGACTCCAGTCTTTACTGGAGATACATCTGTCAGCTGTCCTGCATGCACCACTTTACATTGTAGTCCGTCATATAAGTTCCAGATAATATTGACAATCTTATCAGGAACTTCATAGTGTCAAAGAAGTTTTCATAATGTTCTTCGGTCCCTAACTTGAAATCCGGAAAGGAAATGGAAAAGTGGAAGGTAAAAAACACATAACACCGGGAAATAGAAGCAGATATGAAAAGGATGAATGTTAACTGGAAAGAACTGGAAAGGTTGTCCCAGGATGGAGTTTGGATGGAGAATACCTATGTTCCACCACGAGAAGTAACAGGCGTAAGTATCTAATTAAGCAGTATATATCGTGATTCAGAAATAGAATATCTGGCGGTAGAAGATTGGGAATATCGAGAAGAGAAGAATAGAAATAGAAAGCGATTGATATGAAAATGCAGAAACAATGAATCCAAGTTACTTCGTAATTTTTTGCTACATAAATAATCGATAGTTCTCATTTTTATTCTCATTCGCTACAATATGATTAATTATAATTACAGAGGTATTAATTAACTAGATGAAATCTTTTAAGTGAAATCTAAAGTGAACTTTTAGATGGTTATTCATGACGATCCTCTCTATCAAAGGAATGTTAGGGTCCTCCAACGGTCTTCTTGCTTGGTTCGAGTCTCTTATTACGTTTCTGACACCATTAGTATGTACTCTTTATTAATTGTTGATAACTGAGCACTAGTTGAATAACTGCTAATTACATTACTGTTCCTCATTCCTGGTCTAAGAATAATATAATAATAATAATAATATAATCATATGCTCACTAGTGACTTCTAGAAGTACATCCAGGAGCTCTAGTGAGAAGCAGTAACCAGTGGAGTTCAAACCACGTCTGTTGTGAGATAGGAACTCACTGAATGCAATTGGTGATAGGTTGCTAAACTTCGTGGATCAGTTGAAGTTAGACACAAACACCGTTGGACGCCAGCTCAGTGGTCTATCGGTTAAGGACTCTGGCTCAAGTCTGGTAGGTTCTGCGTTCGAATGTGGCGAGTGTGGGTTCGTGGATGCGAACTGCTAAGAAGTCCCATAGTAGGACGAAACGGCCGTCCAGTGTTTCCAGGTTTTCCATGGTGGTCTAGCTTCAATTAACTCACGCTTTCAACTATGTTAAATACTAAATCTCCACAAAAACCCTTCTGATAATTACTATAAAAATTCCTGGTTTGATAATCATGACGTTGATTCTGATCGTTGGTTTAGCATAATCATTTGGGACGTATATTTTTAATAATCAAATAAATCATATAGTTAATAATAAATAATCTTTGAGTAATCATCAATTTCTTGTTTGTGTAGACCTTGGTAACTCCGCCTGTAGCTCTTCTGGAGTTACTACCGATCCCAAGCTCGGGTAAAGGAGGAGGGTTTGTTATAGAGTTAGCGACCGCATCCCGTAGAAAAACCAACTCGCTAAAAAAACGCTAACCAGAAAAAATCATTCAAACCATTTAAACTATGCTCTGGGAGTTGAAGGAATAATTATGACGTCTCATGATGAAAGCCGAGTTCCTTCGGAAGTTATGAGGCCAATGTACCTACTAACAACCAGAGCGACACTTTTTATAGGTACATGGAACGTTCAGACAATGTGAGAGACAGGGAAAATCAGAATTCTTTGATGTTCATTGAATTTCCATTGATCAAGTTATAGTATGTCTGCTCATATCAATTAGTTGACATTTAATGTATAAGCCTTCAATGTTTGATGGTTTGAGGCACTCATCAGGAATCCAAGAGCTTATATTTCACTCTGTTTGACAATAGGCACCAAGGTGAGTCAGAAATCTGATACTCCCATGTGTCTGAATCCATGTTACATCACCATGGAAAACCTGGAAGCACAGGACGGCCGTTTCGTCCTATTAAAATACTAAATCTCCACAAAGCCCCTTTTGATATTATGTTTTAATCATTTTCTCATACCTAAGAATCGAAATCCTAATGGAGAAAATAGATAAAAAGCATACCCTTAGTCAGTACTTATTCATACAATCCATCACTTCTACTTGAAGTTCGTGTTGCTGATGATGTCGTTCAGAAGAACGATGAAAGCTTCACGACTAAATCATCCAACTCAGAGAAAAAAACTTCGTTGAAACATTATGAATTATCCTCCAGGGTGAAACAAGAATGCAAATCTTATTTTACAATTACTTACTTAAGGATGTTAACCCTCGTCGAGGAGCGTAGGCCGCACACCAGTGTTCTCGCGCACTAGCGCCTAAACTCTAGACCACTGAACTTGCCGGCCTCCAACGGTGTTAATGTCTAACTTCAACCAATCCACAAAATTGAACAACACATCCACCATTGTCTTCAGTGAGTTACCATCTTACAACAGATCCGGTTGAATTCCGCTGGTCACTGCTTCTTACTAGAACTCCAGGAAATATCTTTTGAAGCCAGTCACTAGCGTAATGTAAATCTAAAGATTTTTTCGCCTAATATAAGAAATGTTAAACCTTCATAATCCTGATATCTTGACACTAATTAGATTAGACGATGCTGTTGACGGGTTCACCGTGTTTTTTTTACCCTAAATCGAACTCCAATTAGATTGTATTTTGATCGTTATAGAACTATTTACCACTCGTGGAGGAGCATAGGCGGCCCACCAAATTTCACTGAAGGAAGAAACTCTGAAAGTGGATAGGACACACTTTGATAAAATCACCCAACTGCGTCAAAAGACAAACTTTCACATGGAATCCTGAAGATCAAAGGAAAAATGGAGATAGACATGAAAAGATTGAACAACAACTGGATAGAACTAGAAAAGAAAGCTCATGACAGAGTGTGTTGGACAATGTTGATCGTTGGCCTATACTCCTTTGGTGGTAACAAGTATAAGTGAGTAAGTAAGTAAGTAAGCTCAAATTATTTCAACATTTTCTTTTCTTATTTCTTGATCTTTTCTGAAGATAAATATTGAATGATTACCAGGCAGATTCCTCTCTCATACACACGAACAAATGCAGATGAAGACAGCAAATGTAGCCGCAGCCTCCGCATCGATAGGTCTCCACATTCACAAAGGAAAAAGCAAGATTCTCAAATGCAACACGGAGAACACCAACCCAATCACACTTAATGGCGAAAATCTGGAAGAGGTGGAAACATTCACGTACCTGTGGAGCATCGTTGATAAACAAGGAGGATCTGATGCAGATGTAAAGGCGAGGATTGGCAAAGCAAGGACAGCATTTCTACAATTGAAGAACATATGGAACTCAAAACAACTCTCAACCAATTTCAAAGTGAGAATCTTCAATACGAACGTTAAGACAGTCCTGCTGTATGGAGCTGAAACGTGGAGAACTACTACGGCCATCATCAGGAAGGTACAAGTATTTATAAACAGTTGTCTACGCAAAATACTCAACATCCACTGGCCGGATACTATCAGCAACAGCGTTTTATGGGAGAGGACAAACCAACTTCCAGCTGAAGAGGAAATTAGGAAAAAACGTTGGAAGTGGATCGGACATACATTAAGGAAATCACCAATGTGCATCACGACTCAATCCCTAACTTGGAATCCGGAAGGGAAGCAGAAAAGAGGAAGGCCAAAGAAAACACTACGCCAGGAAATAGAAGCCAATATGAAAAGGCTGAATAGTAACTGGAAAGAACTGGAAAGGAAGGCTCAGGACAGAGTTGGATGGAGAATGCTGGTGAGCGGCCTATGCTCCTCCACAAGGGGTAACAGGCGTAAGTAAGTAAGTAAGTAAGTACCAGGCAGATGTCAGCAGTTCATGAATCACTATCCGAATAACATTCAATGTTACCTTCTATCCACCATGATGTAATTGATCATACTTTTTTTTTTTGTAATTTGTACAATGAAACATCATAAACATTACACAAATGTACCTCAATAGATTATACAACTAATAGACATACTGATATGTTTAAACAAAGGAAACAGATAGTTAAGAACAATTAGATCCATTATTCAAACAGGGCCACTTTGTATATTATCGGAAAGAATAACGAATATTGTAAATATATAAAACTATTTATTTTCATTTCTTTATTATTTAAAAGGTGAAGGTCATTGATAAGGAAATTTATTTGGAAATACGAATACGAATAGTAAACTAAATAAAGTTTATACTTGAATTCACTTAGTATTGTTTGTTTGGATCTTCCCATCGATGTGTTAGGACTGCAACTGGTCAGTCTCTTATTGGCATATGTGCATACTGTGCGTATTGCCTCGATATACCTTAATTCACAAGCATGGTAAGCAGAGATGGATAGTGGCTAGCAGTGGAATCCAGGACGCGCGTCTCGTCCTATTTGGGGTTCGTCAGTTGGGCGTACCTGCATCTCAGAGTTGATGTTCACTCTGGGACTCGAACGCAGTGCCGTTCGCTTCAAACGCCATCGCGTTATCCACTCGGCCACTGAGTCCTGATGGCCACTTGTGAATTAAAGCTATATCGAGGCTATACGCACAGTATGCACATATGCCAATTAGAGACTGACTAGTTGCAGTCCTAACACATCGATGGGAAGATTCAAACAAACAATACCAAATGAATTCAAACTTCACCCCATCGCACAAGCAAGTGGCTATCAGAACTCAGTGGCCGAAACGCGCGTCCTGGATTCCACTGCTAGCCACTATCCATCTCTGCTTACCAAAGTTTATACTTGTTTCAATTTAGCATATAAAACATTAGAAATTATGTAAGCAAAAATAGATATTGTCTAATAGTTGAATCCAATTTGATGTACATGACTTCTACCTATATGGGATTCGTCAGTTGTATATACCTGTATCTCAGAGTGATTATTCACTTGGGGACTCGAACCTAGTACAGTTTACTTCAAATGCCATCGTGTTATATAAATACGATGAAATACGCATCCTGAATTCCACTGATAGGCACTATTCATCTTTGCTTATAATATTTGTAAATTAAGGCTATATCGAGGCAATATGAATAGTATGCACATATGCCAATTAGAGAATGACTAGTTGCAGTCCTAATACATCGATGGGAAGATTCAAACAAACAATTGAATTATAAATCATGTTTTTTTTTTCTCTTTTTCTGAAAGTAAACACAAATAAATTATGTCATTAATGATAAGTCTTGCTTATTGATGCGCTATACTCGGATCTCAAGCTAGTCTCGTAACCCCTGCCTACCTGCTATCGAAAGTTAGAATTACACAGAGACTTGAACACGAGAGAAAATGCACCAAATATGAGAGAAGTACTTTACTCCAAAAGTTCGTTTTCATAGAGACAATATAAGGTTTTTATAGTATTTTAGAAGTCCTTAGGTTCTCCTGAAAATTCTGGAATGCTACTCAACATAGTAGCAGTACTGTAATCATACAATCAGAAACTTCATATGTGACTTTACCCTTTCGTGATGTTTTTAGCAAAACTTCTAATCAAACACCGATTGGATAAAATACTTCCTAGTATTTCCTGAGCTGATCATATCGATTGCAAGAAATTTTCAGGAACATCCCAACAATCAAGTGTAAACACTGTTTGTTGTGAGGCAGTCACTTACTGAAGACAATAGTGTGTGGTGGTGAAATATCGTGGATTGGTTGAAGTTATCACCGCTGGATGCCTCCAGGTTCAATGGTTTAGAAGTGAAGCGTCCGCGTATGAGACCGAAGGTCCTGGGTTCGAATTCCGCGTGAGGGATTGTGGATACGCACTGTTGAGTAATCCCATAATAGGTCGAAATGTCGAAATAATAATAATAATAATAATAATAATAATAATAATAATAATGATGATGATGATGATGATGATGATGATGATGATGATGATGATGATGATGATGATGATGATGATGATGATGATGATGATGATGATGATGATGATGATGATGATGATGATGATGATGATGATGATGATGATGATGATGATGATGATGATGATGATGATGATGATGATGATGATGATGATGATTTGGATGATGATGATGATGATGATGATGATGATGATGATGATGATGATGATGATGATGATGATGATGATGATGATGATGATGATGATGATGATGATGATGATGATGATGATGATGATGATGATGATGATGATGATGATTTGGATGATGATGATGATGATGATGATGATGATGATGATGATGATGATGATGATGATGATGATTTGGATGATGATGATGATGATGATGATGATGATGATGATGATGATGATGATGATGATGATGATGATGATGATGATGATGATGATGATGATGATGATGATGATGATTTGGATGATGATGATGATGATGATGATGATGATGATGATGATGATGATGATGATGATGATGATGATGATGATGATGATGATGATGATTTGGATGATGATGATGATGATGATGATGATGATGATGATGATGATGATGATGATGATGATGATGATGATGATGATGATGATGATGATGATGATGATGATGATGATGATGATGATGATGATGATGATGATGATGATGATGATGATGATGATGATGATGATGATGATGATGATGATGATGATGATGATGATTTGGATGATGATGATGATGATGATGATGATGATGATGATGATGATGATGATGATGATGATGATGATGATGATGATGATGATGATGATGATGATGATGATGATGATGATGATGATGATGATGATGATGATGATGATGATGATGATGATGATGATGATTTGGATGATGATGATGATGATGATGATGATGATGATGATGATGATGATGATGATGATGATGATGATGATGATGATGATGATGATTTGGATGATGATGATGATGATGATGATGATGATGATGATGATGATGATGATGATGATGATGATGATGATGATGATGATGATGATGATGATGATGATGATGATGATGATGATGATGATGATGATGATGATGATTTGGATGATGATGATGATGATGATGATGATGATGATGATGATGATGATGATGATGATGATGATGATGATGATGATGATGATGATGATGATGATGATGATGATGATGATTTGGATGATGATGATGATGATGATGATGATTTGGATGATGATGATGATGATGATGATGATGATGATGATGATGATGATGATGATGATGATGATGATGATGATGATGATGATGATGATGATGATTTGGATGATGATGATGATGATGATGATGATGATGATGATGATGATGATGATGATGATGATGATGATGATGATGATGATGATGATGATGATGATGATGATGATGATGATGATGATGATGATGATGATTTGGATGATGATGATGATGATGATGATGATGATGATGATGATGATGATGATGATGATGATGATGATGATGATGATGATGATGATGATGATGATGATGATGATGATGATGATGATGATGATGATGATGATTTGGATGATGATGATGATGATGATGATGATGATGATGATGATGATGATGATGATGATGATGATGATGATGATGATTTGGATGATGATGATGATGATGATGATGATGATGATGATGATGATGATGATGATGATGATGATGATGATGATGATTTGGATGATGATGATGATGATGATGATGATGATGATGATGATGATGATGATGATGATGATGATGATGATGATGATGATGATGATGATGATGATGATGATGATGATGATGATTTGGATGATGATGATGATGATGATGATGATGATGATGATGATGATGATGATGATGATGATGATGATGATTTGGATGATGATGATGATGATGATGATGATGATGATGATGATGATGATGATGATGATGATGATGATGATGATGATGATGATGATGATGATGATGATGATGATGATGATGATTTGGATGATGATGATGATGATGATGATGATGATGATGATGATGATGATGATTTGGATGATGATGATGATGATTTGGATGATGATGATGATGATTTGGATGATGATGATGATGATGATGATGATGATGATGATGATGATGATGATTTGGATGATGATGATGATGATGATGATGATGATGATGATGATGATGATGATGATGATGATGATGATGATGATGATGATGATGATGATTTGGATGATGATGATGATGATGATGATGATGATGATGATGATGATGATGATGATGATGATGATGATGATGATGATGATGATGATGATGATGATGATGATGATGATGATGATGATGATGATGATTTGGATGATGATGATGATGATGATGATGATGATGATGATGATGATGATGATGATGATGATGATGATGATGATGATTTGGATGATGATGATGATGATGATGATGATGATGATGATGATGATGATGATGATGATGATGATGATGATGATGATGATGATGATGATGATGATGATGATGATGATGATTTGGATGATGATGATGATGATGATGATGATGATGATGATGATGATGATGATGATGATGATGATGATGATGATGATGATGATGATGATGATGATGATGATGATGATGATGATGATTTGGATGATGATGATGATGATGATGATGATGATGATGATGATGATGATGATGATGATGATGATGATGATGATGATGATGATGATGATGATGATGATGATGATGATTTGGATGATGATGATGATGATGATGATGATGATGATGATGATGATGATGATGATGATGATGATGATGATGATGATGATGATGATGATGATGATGATGATGATGATGATGATGATGATGATGATTTGGATGATGATGATGATGATGATGATGATGATGATGATGATGATGATGATGATGATGATGATGATGATGATGATGATGATGATGATGATGATGATGATGATGATGATGATGATGATGATGATGATGATGATTGGATGATGATGATGATGATGATGATGATGATGATGATGATGATGATGATGATGATGATGATGATGATGATGATGATGATGATGATGATGATGATGATGATGATGATGATGATGATGATGATGATGATGATGATGATGATGATGATGATGATGATGATGATGATGATGATGATGATGATGATGATGATGATGATGATGATGATGATGATGATGATGATGATGATGATGATGATGATGATGATGATGATGATGATGATGATGATGATGATGATGATGATGATGATGATGATGATGATGATGATGATGATGATGATGATGATGATGATGATGATGATGATGATGATGATGATGATGATGATGATGATGATGATGATGATGATGATGATGATGATGATGATGATGATGATGATGATGATGATGATGATGATGATGATGATGATGATGATGATGATGATGATGATGATTTGGATGATGATGATGATGATGATGATGATGATGATGATGATGATGATGATGATGATGATGATGATGATGATGATGATGATGATGATGATGATGATGATGATGATGATGATGATGATGATGATGATGATGATGATGATGATGATGATGATGATGATGATGATGATGATGATGATGATGATGATGATGATGATGATGATATGATGATGATGATGATGATGATGATGATGATGATGATGATGATGATGATGATGATGATGATGATGATGATGATGATGATGATGATGATGATGATGATGATGATGATGATGATGATGATGATGATGATGATGATGATGATGATGATGATGATGATGATGATGATGATGATGATGATGATGATGATGATGATGATGATGATGATGATGATGATGATGATGATGATGATGATGATGATGATGATGATGATGATGATGATGATGATGATGATGATGATGATGATGATGATGATGATGATGATGATGATGATGATGATGATGATGATGATGATGATGATGATGATGATGATGATGATGATGATGATGATGATGATGATGATGATGATGATGATGATGATGATGATGATGATGATGATGATGATGATGATGATGATGATGATGATGATGATGATGATGATGATGATGATGATGATGATGATGATGATGATGATGATGATGATGATGATGATGATGATGATGATGATGATGATGATGATGATGATGATGATGATGATGATGATGATGATGATGATGATGATGATGATGATGATGATGATGATGATGATGATGATGATGATGATGATGATGATGATGATGATGATGATGATGATGATGATGATGATGATGATGATGATGATGATGATGATGATGATGATGATGATGATGATGATGATGATGATGATGATGATGATGATGATGATGATGATGATGATGATGATGATGATGATGATGATGATGATGATGATGATGATGATGATGATGATGATGATGATGATGATGATGATGATGATGATGATTGGATGATGATGATGATGATGATGATGATGATGATGATGATGATGATGATGATGATGATGATGATGATGATGATGATGATGATGATTGATGATGATGATGATGATGATGATGATGATGATGATGATGATGATGATGATGATGATGATGATGATGATGATGATGATGATGATGATGATGATGATGATGATGATGATGATGATGATTGATGATGATGATGATGATGATGATGATGATGATGATGATGATGATGATGATGATGATTTGATGATGATGATGATGATTTGATTGATTGATGATGATGATGATGATGATGATGATGATGATGATGATGATGATGATGATGATGATGATGATGATGATGATGATGATGATGATGATGATGATGATGATGATGATGATGATGATGATGATGATGATGATGATGATGATGATGATGATGATGATGATGATGATGATGATGATGATGATGATGATGATGATGATGATGATGATGATGATGATGATGATGATGATGATGATGATGATGATGATGATGATGATGATGATGATGATGATGATGATGATGATGATGATGATGATGATGATGATGATGATGATGATGATGATGATGATGATGATGATGATGATGATGATGATGATGATGATGATGATGATGATGATGATGATGATGATGATGATGATGATGATGATGATGATGATGATGATGATGATGATGATGATGATGATGATGATGATGATGATGATGATGATGATGATGATGATGATGATGATGATGATGATGATGATGATGATGATGATGATGATGATGATGATGATGATGATGATGATGATGATGATGATGATGATGATGATGATGATGATGATGATGATGATGATGATGATGATGATGATGATGATGATGATGATGATGATGATGATTTGGATGATGATGATGATGATGATGATGATGATGATGATGATGATGATGATGATGATGATGATGATGATGATGATGATGATGATGATGATGATGATGATGATGATGATGATGATGATGATGATGATGATGATGATGATGATGATGATGATGATGATGATGATGATGATGATGATGATGATGATGATGATGATGATGATGATGATGATGATGATGATGATGATGATGATGATTTGGATGATGATGATGATGATGATGATGATGATGATGATGATGATGATGATGATGATGATGATGATGATGATGATGATGATGATGATGATGATGATGATGATGATGATGATGATGATGATGATGATGATGATTTGGATGATGATGATGATGATGATGATGATGATGATGATGATGATGATGATGATGATGATGATGATGATGATGATGATGATGATGATTTGGATGATGATGATGATGATGATGATGATGATGATGATGATGATGATGATGATGATGATGATGATGATGATGATGATGATGATGATGATGATGATGATGATGATGATGATGATGATGATGATGATGATGATGATGATGATGATGATGATGATGATGATGATGATGATGATGATGATGATGATGATGATGATGATGATGATGATTTGATGATGATGATGATGATGATGATGATGATGATGATGATGATGCGATGATGATGATGATGATGATGATGATGATGATGATGATGATGATGATGATGATGATGATGATGATGATGATGATGATGATGATGATGATGATGATGATGATGATGATGATGATGATGATGATGATGATGATGATGATGATGATGATGATGATGATGATGATGATGATGATGATGATGATGATGATGATGATGATGATGATGATGATGATGATGATGATGATGATGATGATGATGATGATGATGATGATGATGATGATGATGATGATGATTGATGATGATGATGATGATGATGATGATGATGATGATGATGATGATGATGATGATGATGATGATGATGATGATGATGATGATGATGATGATGATGATGATGATGATGATGATGATGATGATGATGATGATGATGATGATGATGATGATTGATGATGATGATGATGATGATGATGATGATGATGATGATGATGATGATGATGATGATGATGATGATGATGATGATGATGATGATGATGATGATGATGATGATGATGATGATGATGATGATGATGATGATGATGATGATGATGATGATGATGATGATGATGATGATGATGATGATGATGATGATGATTTGATGATGATGATGATGATGATGATGATGATGATGATGATGATGATGATGATGATGATGATGATGATGATGATGATGATGATGATGATGATGATGATGATGATGATGATGATGATGATGATGATTTGGATGATGATGATGATGATGATGATGATGATGATGATGATGATGATGATGATGATGATTGATGATGATGATGATGATTGATGATGATGATGATGATGATGATGATGATGATGATGATGATGATGATGATGATGATGATGATGATGATGATGATGATGATGATGATGATGATGATGATGATGATGATGATGATGATGATGATGATGATGATGATGATGATGATGATGATGATGATGATGATGATGATGATGATGATGATGATGATGATGATGATGATGATGATGATTATGATGATGATGATGATGATGATGATGATGATGATGATGATGATGATGATGATGATGATGATGATGATGATGATGATGATGATGATGATGATGATGATGATGATGATGATGATGATGATGATGATGATGATGATGATGATGATGATGATGATGATGATGATGATGATGATGATGATGATGATGATGATGATGATGATGATGATGATGATGATGATGATGATGATGATGATGATGATGATGATGATTGATGATGATGATGATGATGATGATGATGATGATGATGATGATGATGATGATGATGATGATGATGATGATGATGATGATGATGATGATGATGATGATGATGATGATGATGATGATGATGATGATGATGATGATGATGATGATGATGATGATGATGATGATGATGATGATGATGATGATGATGATGATGATGATGATGATGATGATGATGATGATGATGATGATGATGATGATGATGATGATGATGATGATGATGATGATGATGATGATGATGATGATGATGATGATGATGATGATGATGATGATGATGATGATGATGATGATGATGATGATGATGATGATGATGATGATGATGATGATGATGATGATGATGATGATGATGATGATGATGATGATGATGATTTGGATGATGATGATGATGATGATGATGATGATGATGATGATGATGATGATGATGATGATGATGATGATGATGATGATGATGATGATGATGATTTGGATGATGATGATGATGATGATGATGATGATGATGATGATGATGATGATGATGATGATGATGATGATGATGATGATGATGATGATGATGATTGATGATGATGATGATGATGATGATGATGATGATGATGATGATGATGATGATGATGATGATGATGATGATGATGATGATGATGATGATGATGATGATGATGATGATGATGATGATGATGATGATGATGATGATGATGATGATGATGATGATGATGATGATGATGATGATGATGATGATGATGATGATGATGATGATGATGATGATGATGATGATTGGATGATGATGATGATGATGATGATGATGATGATGATGATGATGATGATGATGATGATGATGATGATGATGATGATGATTTGGATGATGATGATGATGATGATGATGATGATGATGATGATTTGGATGATGATGATGATGATGATGATGATGATGATGATGATGATGATGATGATGATGATGATGATGATGATGATGATGATGATGATGATGATGATTTGGATGATGATGATGATGATGATGATGATGATGATGATGATGATGATGATGATGATGATGATGATGATGATGATGATGATGATGATGATGATGATGATGATGATGATGATGATGATGATGATGATGATGATGATGATGATTTGGATGATGATGATGATGATGATGATGATGATGATTTGGATGATGATGATGATGATGATGATGATGATGATGATGATGATGATGATGATGATGATGATGATGATGATGATGATGATGATGATGATGATGATGATGATGATGATGATGATGATGATGATGATGATGATGATGATGATGATGATGATGATTTGGATGATGATGATGATGATGATGATGATGATGATGATGATGATGATGATTTGGATGATGATGATGATGATGATGATGATGATGATTTGGATGATGATGATGATGATGATGATGATGATGATGATGATGATGATGATGATGATGATGATGATGATGATGATGATGATGATGATGATGATGATGATGATGATGATGATGATGATGATGATTTGGATGATGATGATGATGATGATGATGATGATGATGATGATGATGATGATGATGATGATGATGATGATGATGATGATGATGATGATGATGATGATGATGATGATGATGATGATGATGATGATGATGATGATGATGATGATGATGATGATGATGATGATGATGATGATGATGATGATGATGATGATGATGATGATGATGATGATGATGATGATGATGATGATGATGATGATGATGATGATGATGATGATGATTGGATGATGATGATGATGATGATGATGATGATGATGATGATGATGATGATGATGATGATGATGATGATGATGATGATTTGGATGATGATGATGATGATGATGATGATGATGATGATGATGATGATGATGATGATGATGATGATGATGATGATGATGATGATGATGATGATGATGATGATGATGATGATGATGATGATGATGATGATGATGATGATGATGATGATGATGATGATGATGATGATGATGATGATGATGATGATGATTTGGATGATGATGATGATGATGATGATGATGATGATGATGATGATGATGATGATGATGATGATGATGATGATGATGATGATGATGATGATGATGATGATGATGATGATGATGATGATGATGATGATGATGATGATTTGGATGATGATGATGATGATGATGATGATGATGATGATGATGATGATGATGATGATGATGATGATGATGATGATGATGATGATGATGATGATTTGGATGATGATGATGATGATGATGATGATGATGATGATGATGATGATGATGATGATGATGATGATGATGATGATGATGATGATGATGATGATGATGATGATGATGATGATGATGATGATGATGATGATGATGATGATGATGATGATGATTTGGATGATGATGATGATGATGATGATGATGATGATGATGATGATGATGATGATGATGATGATGATGATGATGATGATGATGATGATGATGATGATGATGATGATGATGATGATGATGATGATGATGATTTGGATGATGATGATGATGATGATGATGATGATGATGATGATGATGATGATGATGATGATTTGGATGATGATGATGATGATGATGATTTGGATGATGATGATGATGATGATGATGATGATGATGATGATGATGATGATGATGATGATGATGATGATGATGATGATGATGATGATGATGATGATGATGATGATGATGATGATGATGATGATGATGATTTGGATGATGATGATGATGATTTGGATGATGATGATGATGATGATGATGATGATGATGATGATGATGATGATGATGATGATGATGATGATGATGATGATGATGATGATGATGATGATGATGATGATGATTTGGATGATGATGATGATGATTTGGATGATGATGATGATGATGATGATGATGATGATGATGATGATGATGATGATGATGATGATGATGATGATGATGATGATGATGATGATGATGATGATGATGATTTGGATGATGATGATGATGATGATGATGATGATGATGATGATGATGATGATGATGATGATGATGATGATGATGATGATGATGATGATGATGATGATGATTTGGATGATGATGATGATGATGATGATGATGATGATGATGATGATGATGATGATGATGATGATGATGATGATGATGATGATGATGATGATGATGATGATGATGATGATGATGATGATGATGATGATGATGATGATGATGATGTGATGATGATGATGATGATGATGATGATGATGATGATGATGATGATGATGATGATGATGATTTGGATGATGATGATGATGATGATGATGATTTGGATGATGATGATGATGATGATGATGATGATGATGATGATGATGATGATGATGATGATGATGATGATGATGATGATTTGGATGATGATGATGATGATGATGATGATGATGATGATGATGATGATGATGATGATGATGATGATGATGATGATGATGATGATGATGATGATGATGATGATGATGATGATGATGATGATGATGATGATGATGATGATGATGATGATGATGATGATGATGATGATGATGATGATGATTTGGATGATGATGATGATGATGATGATGATGATGATGATGATTTGGATGATGATGGTGATGATACATTACCACAAGACTAAGATACTATTCAGTCATTATGGTACAAAACTACAAGTTTTGATATCATGAATTTTGCTATTCAATAAGTGATTGTTTCCGCTGGTTGACACATATTCCTTTCATATTTACATAGGCATAATGATTGATTAATATTATGTTTACTGAATGGTTAATGTTTATTGATTTCCCTTAATTAAGTTACAAATGGTTTATAGTTTAATTGTACATTATTTTTCAATGATCAAGTTACCTGGCAGTAACTATGTAACTTGGAATTGTTGCTAATTGACAACATGAAAAAGAACCGTAATGAAATATCATAAACGAGTTTTAAATTCATTTAGTATTGTTTGTTTGAATCTTCCCATTGATGTTTAGGACTGCAACTGATCAGTTTTTAATTGACATATGTGCATACTGTTCGTATTGCTTCGATATAGCTTTAATTCACAAGCATTGTAAGCAAAGATGAATAGTGGCTAGCAGTGGAATCCAGGACGCGCATCACTTCGTCCTATTTAGTCTTCGTCAATTACAGTCCTAAACAATAATGGAAAGATTCAAACAAACAATACCAAATGCATTGTAACTTGAACCCATCGCACAAACAAGTGGCTATCAGCACTCGATAGTTAAGTGGATAAAGTGATGAAATTTGAAGTGAACGGTACTGGGTTCGTAGTTACAGAGTGAACACCAACTCTGAGATGAAGGTACATCCAGCTGACAAATTCCAAATGGGACGAAATGACGCGAGTTCTGGATTCCACTACTAGCCACTATCCATCTTTGCTTATAAGCTCGTTTGATTTTATTAGGTTTTCTTTAGCCTTTATGTCTTGTGAACTTATGCCTTATTAGTGTATAATGTAATGAGAACAATGACTTGTCGATCAGACTAATGATGCATAAAGCTCATACTAGTAGTTTAGAGTTCTTATCAGTCCTTATTACTGACTAGCCCTACCAGCTGAGCTCAGCCTCTACTATATGAATCTTGTATTTCAAATATACTGGGTTTATATATAAGCAAACCAGACCATATCACACCATAAAAAAGGAAATAGAATTTGTTCAAGATCTAGCCAAATGTAGCTGTGAATGTGAGAGATTGTAATTTGATAGACTGGGCATAACTGAAGGACGGTAAATCGTATATTAATAGTCTATGGGTCAAATAGAAGCTTATAATAAGAGGAATATGAATATACATAGTTTAGTTACTTAGCAATTACACAATAAAAATATAAGTATAGTATTAGTAGTCCATCAATGGTTCCTAACAATAACCATCCACTATTCTCATTAGGATAGAACACATTCTACAATGCTGATCATAATAAAAGATCAAATGGCATAATTTAAGGATACGCACTTCTGAGGAGTCCCACAGTATGACGAAACGGTCGTTCAGTGCTACCAGGTTTTCCATAATAGTCTAGCTTCAATTAACTCATGATTTCAACTATATAAAATTACTAAAATTTCCATAAAACCCCCTTCTGATAATGATTCTCTAATCAAACAATGATGGCAATATTTAGGAAAAAGCTGAATGACAGCTTAGTTAGTTGAATATAAAATGATTGAGTTGAAGGGAGGTCTTTAAAAAAAGCTTAGTAACAATGTAATTGATTAAGACCAAGATCTAAAAAGCATTTTATGGTTAAAAACAATAGTTTATATTATTGAAGCATAGGCAAACACTAACGAATGTTTCACTTTGAATACCTAAATGAGGTTGTTTTAACGCCTGATAGCAGTAGCTTCAATGAATTCCCAGAAAAAGTGGAAATCAGCTGTTTGTTTATCAAGAAGTATTTCCTGGAGTTCTAGTGAGAAACAGTGATCGGTGGATTTCAACCAGGTCTGTTATGAGATAGTAGCACACTGAAGACAAGGTTGGACAGTGGCCCAATTTTGTGAATTGCTTGAAGTAAGCGATTAGAACCGTTGGATAGCAGCTCAATGGTCTAGATGTTAAGCGCTAGTGCGCGAGACCGATAGGTCCTGGGTTGGGATCTCGCGAGGCGGGATCCTGGATGCGCACTGCTGAAGAGTCTTACAATAGAACGAAACGGCCGTCCAGTGCTTCCACGCAAATTGTAAAATAAGTTTACTATAGAATATAACCCACTCTGACCAAAGTTAGAATGTTGCTGATAAACTATTCTGGCTGCAATTCAATTCTTGTAGAACTGAGATATTCATTTTTATTTGTCAAAATGTAACAGCCTTTGTGATGCTGTAGGTAGCATCGGCTACCTCTAGAATGTTCAAAACGTAAGTTTGTTAAGCCCCTCTGAAGTCTATAATTCCCTGTCAAAGATTCCGAAATAATATTTTAACGAGGATCTGTTCTAAAAAACCATCCACTATGACCATTTTTTCCAAGCCAAAGGAAATTGTCGACGTATCAACATAATTCATTATCAATACATATGGCTGAAACAGTTTTAAACTATTCTTTGAATCAGATAAAACATTATACTGACACATATTTAAAGTTAATTGTTGGGGAGGTCCAGAAAATTCTTCGAAAAAAGCCAAAAATAAAGGCTCTCAAAACTCTGAGACACCATTTATCCAATCAGCATTCAATAGACGTTTCGCCAGAAACACCTAAAAAGTCGGCTAGAGACTGGTAGGTCCTGGGTTCGAATCTCGCTCGCGAGAGCAGGTTCGTGGATGCGCACTACTGAGGAGTCCCATAATAGGACGAAACGGCCGTCTAGTGTTTCCAGGTTTTCCATGGTGGTCTAGCTTCAATTGACTCATGCTTTCATCTATGAAAAGTCATTTGTCAAGTTTCTGATTGGATAATCACCTATACTGTTACTAAATTTAATAGCGCTCCAGAATTTTCCGGAAGCCGAAAGCCAACTAAAAATACTGTAAAAACTAGAACTACTGTACATTCGTTTCGTCCTAGTATGGGACTCCTCAGCAGCGCTCCCCCACAATCCCGCTCACAGAATTTGAATCCAAGTCATATCGATCTTACTTGCGTACGTTTAATCTCAAGATCACTGAACATTCCAATAGTGACAGTGCCCAATTTCAATTAATCCATCTATTCTATTTAACTTCATATATTATTACTTACTACTTACTTACACCTGTTACCCCCCACCAATGGAGCATAGGCCATCGACCAGTATTCTCCAACACACTCTGTCCTAAGCCTTCCATTCTAGTTCTATCCAACCTTTGTTCATTCTTCTCATGTCTGTCTCAATTTCTCAGCGTAATGTGTTCTTTGGTCTTACCTTTCTCCTTTGGCCTTCAGGTTTCCATATGAGAGCTTGTCTTGTGATGCAATTGGGTGATTTCCTCAAAGTGTGACCAATCCACTTCCATCGCTTCTTCCTGATTTCTTCCTCCACTGAATTGAATCTGGTTTGTTATCTTCCACAGTAGAATGTTGTTAATATAGTGTCTGACCAACGGATCCAAAGTATTTTGCTTAAACAACTATAAATAAACATCAATATCTTCTGGAAGATGGCCTTCGTAGATTACCACGTCTTCGTTTCATACAGTAGAACTATCTTGACATTTGTATTAAAAATTCTGACTTTTGTATTGGTTATATTTGACAATCATAAAATGACATTTGAATTAAAAACAATAGTATAGTTATGTTACTAATACTGTAGTGAACAGAACACTGGTTGGGGACAATCGAATGTATTTAAGCAAAGATTACAGACTATCTCAATAAATTCTGATAACCAAACAATGAACAGTCAATTTGCAAATTAACAACCAATTGTTTCAATCTTCACTGTTTCTTCTCTAATTCCATTGCTCATGCATTTTCCAGACGATTGCGCTTCATTCCAGTTCTTTGTTCACCGGTCTACTGCCAAAATACATTCTATGTCTGACCCACACCATATACTACTTATATGGATATAAGTAGACCACACCACAATACTAAATGATGATATTTAAGTAGTCATTAACTAGATTTTTTTTTTTAAAATATTTGTTTTGTTTAAATGTCATCTCTTTGTTCCTTCGTTTATATGAACAAAACTATTTAGAACAAAGTTATCTTATAGTTGACTATGGCCAAAAAAAAAAAAAAGAAGACAGTAGTAGGTACATTTAAAGTTTTCAATGAATTGAAACCTTATCGAAACTATTTAGCTATGATATTTGATTATCAGTTAAAACTATATATATTAGATGTGCACAATTTATCATTATAATCGATTAGTCACTAGGTGGTGATCAATGTTATGTATGTCCGATTCTTCTTAATGAAGATCGAATGTGCCCAATAGTTTTAGTGATTCGACATTGTTATATAGATGGTAGTAATTAATTTGATCGATAGGATTCGATTTGAACTAATGAAGACTGGACACACATGAACTTCATTATTAACCATTCATCAATCAATTGGAAACAGATCTTAGTCCTAAAGAAGATCATTCGCTGACCAGATAACTCAGTGGTAACGTCTCTCATTGTGAAACTGAATGATATGGGATCGAATCCAATTAAGAGGTATTGGTCCCTTCAAGATTAATGGTACAGCTTGCTGATAAGTGCCAAGTAGCACGAAACCTATGTCCAGGATTTCCTGTTAACTACTTTTAATCACCATCTTAATTCTAGAATATTAACCTCGCCGAAACTATTCAGCGCTAATACTTTATTATCAGTTTAAATAAAATTATGTAAGAAATGTGAACAAAATGTTATAATTGATTGGTCACTGGGTGGTGATCGATTTGGTGTGTGTCCGATCTTCGTTAGTGAAGATCAAATTCTATCGACCAATTTGCAATGTGACCACTAGTCTAGGTGACTCTACATTGTTACATAGGTGGTAGTGATAAATTAGATCGATAGGATTTGATCTAAGATCGAACTGTAGCGTCGGTTCATCTGTTAAGACCATATACTTTATTTTAGCTTCTAGACAAGCCAATTTACCCATCCATCTTGAGTCACGTCTTGACCTTGTTAATTATTCACTTATTAAACCTGACTATTTTTGATATGAGAGTACGTGTATGTTCACATGTCTGTAACATATTTTTATCTGACTATAATTATTGATTAATGCTTGATTAAAGTGAGTTAGCTTACCCGCCATCACCAATGTGTGTTTGGTTTTTGCTTCACTCGCTGATATTCGCTCATGTGTTTATAACTTTCGGACCTGCGTCATTTGTCAATAAAACTGTAGTTGCCGCTTCTCTTTGCCTTCTGATTTTATATGCACTGTTAAGATTTGTGTTACAACGGTTATCGAGGTGAACAATTAGCTAAGCACGGCACTACAGACACACATCAAATTTATCATCACCCACTGATCAATCAATTGGAAATAGATCTGAGTCCTAAAGGAGGTCAGTCGTGGATAGGATAGCTCAGTATTAACGTCTCTGATTGTGAAACTGAATGATATGGGAACGAATCCAATCAGGAGGCATCAGTCCCTTTAAGATTACTGGTACATATTGCTGACTAGTGTCAAATAGCATGAAATCTATATCAAAGATTTCCTGTTGCCTACCTCCAACCACCATCTTATTTCTAGAATATTAACGTTGCATGGTAGGATTGGACTGTAGCATAACTTACCTGCTTAAGGATGTGCTGAATTATAATGATGTTATAGCCAACAATAAAATCGATGAATACGCTTGTTTTTCTGTACATTTTGGTTTCTTACCCAAATAATCACTACCCCTGGTTCTTCTAATTTGTTACTGTAGGGGTTCTATACGTTCGATTGCTGTGTCAATCAACTAACGAACTTAACACAATAAATTGGCTGCGAAGTGTTTTGAGGTCTCCTTTTTTTAAAAAGGAAATATTAAGTTTGTTCAAGATAAAGAATAATGTATGTTTCTGAATGTTTCTGAAGTGATGAAAACAAAGTTCCTTGGATGATCCATCTAAGATATAGTAAACATCGATTAAAGGTTGAAGAGTCTAGGAATACTAATCAATATTCTCAATAAGACTTTAGTGTATGGCCTAGTATCTGACTCCATTTATATTGTATTTATCCTGACTACCGTTTCATATATATATAGGATGTGCACTGCTGATGAGTCCCACAATAGGATGAAACGGCCGTTCAGTGATTCCAGGTTTTCTATGGTGATCTAGCTTCAATTGACTCATGATTTCAACTATACAAAGTTACTAAACTCTCCATAAAACCCCCTTCTAACATTTGTAAACTAACATTGAGTAATTCATGACACCACTTCTCCAGCTTTTATTCTGTCTTTTGATTTGCGACACTTCAACGTTCGAGTGTCGTAGTCGTAAACTGTATTTTATGTTATTTAAGTAGCGAACTTAACACGACTATCAAGTGAATACTTAGTTTTCACCATTCAGACCACAACATTTGAGGGGGAGCAAGGTATACAGTGAACAGTTTGGATGGAACTGGACGCACCATCCACTGATCAATGAATTATAAATATTCCATAAAAAAGAACTCCATCAAGTTCTGATTGGATGGAAACTCTTCAACTCCTTTATAACCTCTGGAAGCTCTGTCATACTTCTCAAAAATCCATCCCAATATTATTGAAAAACTAGAATTTACTGACTTATTTACCTACTCCTGTTAACCCTTGCGAAGGAACATAGGCCGAACACCAGTATTCTCCATTCAACCCTGTCCTGGGCAATCCTTTCATGTTCTTTCTAGTTAACATTCATCCTTTTCATATCTGATTATACTCCTTGACTTAATATGTTCATTCGACTTCCTCTTGTCTGTTTTCCTTCAGGATGCATATTGGTGATTTTTTTTAATGTATGTCTGATGCACTTCCAACGTCTTTTCCTAATTTCCTCTTCAGCTGGAAGCTGGTTTGTCCTCTCCCATAAAACACTGTTGCTGATAGTATCCGGTCAGTAAATGTTGATTATTTTACGTAGACAAGTATTTATAAAAACTTTTACCTTCTTGATGATGGTTGTATTAGTTCTCCACGTTTCAGCTCCATACAGTAGAATTGACTGTCTTGACATTCATATTGAAGATTCTCACTTTGAAATAAGTTGACAGTTGTTTTGGGTCCCATATGTCCTTCAATTGCAGAAATTCGGTCCTTGCTTTGTCAATCCTCGTCTTTACATCTGAATCAGTTCCTCATTGCTCATCAATGATGCTTCCCAGGTAATTGAATGTTTCCACCTCTTCCAGAGTTTCTCCATCAAACGTGGCTGGATTGATGTTCTCTGTGTTGTATTTAAGAATCTTGCTTTTTTTTCATGTGTAAGTTAAGATCTATTGATGCAGAGGCTGTTTCTACATTAATTATCTTCATCTGTATTTGTTCATGTGTATGAGATGAGAGAGCTAGATCATCTGCAAAGTCTAAATCTTCTAATTGATTTTGAGATGTCCATTGTATTCCATGATTCCCCTCAGATGTCGAAGTCTTCATAATTCAGTCAATCACCAGAAGAAAGTGGAAGGAGGAGAGTAAACATTCATGTCTCACTCCGGTCCTAACTGGTCCTAACTTTGCACTGTAGTCCATCATATGAGTTCTGGATAATGTTTGACAATCTTCTCAGGAACTCCATAGTGTCTGTAATGTTTCTGTAATGTTTATTATATTCTGAGATTCCACTCAAATATTGAAGTTTTCATAATCCAGTCAATCACTAGAAGAAATAGGAAAAGGGAGAGTCGATAGCTCTATACAGTAGGACTGTCTTGATGTTTGTACTGTAGATTCTCACTTTGAAATGAGTTAACAGTTGTTTTGAGTCCCATATATCCTTCAATTGTAGAAATTCGGTCCTTTCTTTGTCAATCCTCGCCTTTACATCTGAATCAATTGTTGCTAATCTTATTACATTATTTTCATTAAAAAAAAACAACAATTGAATTAACATATTTATTCAGTAAAACAAACAAAAAATACAAAAAAAAACAAATGGAGGAACAAAAACAAAAGAGAAAAAAAAAACAACCACATAGCAACAACAAAAATATTTTTTTTTGTTTTTTCTTTCTCACCTGATTTGATTTATTCAACGAGTTATTAATTAATTAAATAAACAATAAACAAACAAACAAATTAATGGATAATTAATTAATCAATTAATCGATTTATTGATTAGTCAATTAATTAATTAATAAGTGAATTGTTGATCTTTGTTTATTTTTTTTTTTAAATTTTACCATTTGTCTTATTTATTTCCCTTAACTCTAATCAACTTTTGGTTAGCAACAAGAAGAAGAATAAAAGAAAAAGGAAAATAAACAAACAACGAACATTGAAAAAAGCATTTGTAGAAACTGATTTAAGGAGGAGGAGGGGGGGGGAAAGGTAACCCATTTGGGCATTAGATTTGAAATGAGGAACCAAAAAGGGGAAAAATGTGATATGAATTGTATGATTCTTCTTAAAGGAATTAATGAAAGAAGATCGATTGAAACAGGGGAATGAAATAGAGAATTATGGAATGTCGACTTGTTTTTAATTATTAACAATAATGATGACATACATAATAATAATAGTAATAATAAGAATAATATGTATGTATTAATTATGTAACCGTTTCTATGTGTGTGTGTGTGTGTTTATCCAATAGTTATATAACATGGTTTATTAAACATAATAGAAAGATAAATCATTCTAATACGGATAGTTTATGGTGGTCGATATTCGATATTATCCTTAAATTTCGTATATTGTTCGTCCTCATAACCGTTACTTGATAACATCAGCCAGGAGTAGGAAGGGTGTTGTTCTATGGACACCACTGCGAACTTGGAGTCGAGGTGCTTGTTTGGGCAATCTGGTGAGGAGAGGTGACATCGAATGGAGTGTTTAGGAGGGGGGGCGTTAGCTGTTGACGAAGAGGAGCGGTGGGACTTGCGGCTGCTAGGAGTACATCGGATGTAGATGGCTCAGCAGCCAGTGGAGTACGGGCATTGTACATCCTAGGTGCCGGGTGGTTGAGAGTTGTTTTGAATTGGATATGTTGTTGAAGTGTAGGAATGTGGACTTTGCTTTGCCATTCCTCGCCTTCACATCTAAATCAGATCCTTCATGTCCATCGATGATCCTACCCAGATATGCGAAATTTTTCACGCTTTTTCAGAGTTCACCCGTGTCAGATATGAGATAGTTATCTACTGAAGATAATGAAAGATGGTCGCGCAATATCTTGAATTTATTGGAGTTAGATATCAACACCGTTGGAGGTCGGCAAGTTCAGTGGTCTACAGGTTAAGTGTTCGCACACTAAAACGAAGGTTGTAGGTTTGAATCCCACTTGCGGGATTGTGGATGCGCCCCTATGATGAGTCCCTCTCTAAGACGAAACGGTCTCCCTGTACTTCTAAGTTTTCAATAGTGGTTTAACATCTATCTATTCATGATCTCAATCTCCACAACCCCATACTGATAAAATGGTTATTCATTATTTACGTCCATGAGTGGAACATAATTTTCATTTTAATAAACACTAAATCGTTCAGAAATGACAGAATATGCTCACACTAAGCATAATTTTTATCTTTCATTTTAAGTATCTATAACGATATTATAACATTTTTCATTCATTTTCTGATTGTCATTTACCTAATGATGATGAAAACTACAATATGCAGACATCTTTTATCCTACAGTGTAACAAATCAACATCTCATACATAGACTGTTTGGTCATTTATTAGTAACTAATAATTCAATTGGTAAGCAGAAATGGATAGTGGCTAGTAGTGGAATCCAGGAAGCGCGTCAATTCATCCTATTTGGGACTCGTCACCTGGATGTATCTGCATCGCAGAGTAGATGTTCACTTGGGACTCGAACCCAGTGCCCTCTCTTTAAATGTCACCGCGTTATCCACTCGGAGTGAACATCAACAAGTTTGAGATGCAGGTACATCCAGCTGACGAGTTCCAAATATGACGAAACGCGCGTTCTGGATTCCACTACTAGCCACTATCCATCTCTGCTTACCATTATACCTATAGCTTATTATTCTTAGTTATGATCAATGATACTTTTCGATTGACACGGCTATACTTTAGATAGATATCATGAGACTGAGTACTTTTGTAGAATGTTTGCTAAAACTTTTGTTGTTAGAACACTGTTGAGCAGTGGAAACGTAATGTGACATTTTTCTAAAAGTGGAATTACGACAACAATGATGCAAACTTAACTTGTGTTTCATGAAGGACATTGGCATCTACTTTGTTGATGAGTGATGACTAACCCAGAAACTTTCATTTAAGCCAGTAATTTTAAGATAGGCTAGGTGATATATTGATAGTTTAATAGACAGAACTTATTATATAAGTTTATTATAGTGCCAATCTTATCCAGACCACAACTGAAGACCGGAAGGCACCAGACGGCTGTTTCGTAATAGTATACGACTCTTCAGAAAGGTATATTCACTAAACAGCACGCGGATTCTCGGTTTCGCGTGCGAATGCTTAACCTCTACAACACCGTTGGATATCAGCAAGTTCAATAGTATAGAAATGAAGCATTAACATGCAAGACTGAAGATCTTGAGTTCAACTCCTTTAGATGTGGGATCACAGTCAATCACTTCTGAATAGTCCCATATACTAAGATGAAACAATCATCTAATACTTCCATGTTTTCAATGATAATCATTAGAAAACTGATTTTACTTTCATTAAGGTTTAACCACCATTGAAAGGTGTTATGTAATAAAGAAGAAGAAGAAGAAGAAGAAAAAAACGATGATCATAAACGTAACGTACAAAATAGTTTTCAAAATGTCATTGTCATATTTGTCAGTTGTTGTTTTTGAATGATTAGACATAAGAAATGTCATTGATGAAAAGTTTTTTTTTTTCTTTCTTTTCTAAACACCAATTTCAATTGAAAACTGTAAAATGTCTTGTAAAACTTTGACATCATTCATAGTTAACGTTTTTTTTCCTGGTTAGCGGGTTAATTTTCTACAGGATGGGGTCGTTAACCCGATGTCTAAACCTCCTCCTTTGTCTAGGTTTGATACCGGCAGTAGCCTCCAGAGAGACTACAGGATAGTAACTAATAGTGGAATCCAGTTTGACATGTGTCATTTCTTCTTATTTGAGACTCATCAGTTGGATTTAGCTGTATCTCAGGGTTGATGTTTACATAGGGACTTTGAACCTAGTACCGTTGGATTTTACCATGCGTCCTGGATTTTAGGGTTAACTACTATCCATCTTTGCTTATAAAATTTGTGACTTCGGCCAATGTCGAGGCAGTTCGCACAGGATGTACATATGCCAACAAGAGATTGATCAATTGTAGTTCTAAGCATCAATGAGAAGATTTAAACAAACAATACCAAGTGAATTCAAACATCACCCCATTGTACAAGCAAGTAGATAACAGGACTCAGTAATTAAGTGAATAACGCAATGGCGTTTAAAGCGAACGATACTGAGTTCATAGTCCCAGAGTGAACATCAACTCTGAAATATAGGTACATCCTGATGATAAGTCTCAAATAGGAAAAAGTGATACGCATCAAACTGGATTCCACTAATAGTCACTATTCATCTTTACTTATATCCAAATATTAAATTTACTTAAAAACATACTACTGATTGTTTCTAATCCTATTTAGATAGAAAGTTTTCATTAACATAAAGTCATTAATCACTTTTCTTTTTTCCATTCGAATTCTATTTAACCTAATTAATGCAAAACTATTTCAAAATGACTATCGTTTTTTTTTTTAAATATTAAATTAAATACATTTCAATTGAATCAATAGTATGAAGATCTAATTTGAACTAATAATTAGCTTCATAAGGCATTTCCTGGAGTTCATCTGAGAAGCTATGATCACTGGAGGTCAACCGGGTTTGTTGTGAGAAAGTAACTTACTGAAGATAATGATGGATAGTGGTGTGATTTTGTGAATTGATTAAAGTTAGACAATAATACAATTCGATACCGGTTATTTTAGTAATCTAGAGGTGAAGCGTTCGTACGCAAAATCGAAGGTCTTGAAGTTCGAGTCCCTCATGCGAGATCATGAATGCGCACAAGTGAGGAGTCCCACACTAGGACGAAACGATCATCCAGTACTTCTAGGTTTTTCATAATAGTCTAGCTTTAATTGACTCATGAACTCAACTATTAATTTGTTATAATATTCACAAAATATCCTTTCGGATAGTCATTATAAATAGTTTCTATTTAATGTTTGATTGTATCATGACTAGTCAATTGAAATACTATTATAGTTGAAAGCGTGAGTCAATTGAAGCTAGACCACCATGGAAAACCTGGAAGCACTGCTTGACGGCTGTTTCGTCCTATTATGGGACTCCTTAGCAGTGCGCATTCACGATCCCGAACTCGCAAGCAGGATTCGAACCCAGAACCTACCAGTCTCGAGCCAGAGCCCTTGACCGATAGACCGCTGACCTGACATCTAACGGTGTTAATGTCTAACTACAACTGATCCACGAAGTCGAGCAACCATTCACCAATTGTCTTCAGTTAGTTCCTATCTCACAACAGACGTGGTTTTGAACTCCACTGGTCACTGCTTGAGATAGGAACTCACTGAAGACAATTGGTGAATGGTTGCTCAACTTCGTGGATCAGTTGAAGTTAGACATTAACACCGTTGGATGCCGACCAGCTCAGTGGTCTATCGGTTAAGGCTTCGGCTCGTAACTGGTAGTCTTGGGTTCGAATCTCGCTCGCGAAAGTGGGTTCGTGGATGCGCACTACTGAGGAGTCCCATAATAGGACGAAACGGCCGTCAAGCAGTGCTTCCAGGTTTTCCATGGTGGTCTAGCTTCAATTGACTCACGCTTCCAACTATAATAAATACTAAATCTCCACAAAACCCCTTCTATAATGAAATACTATTGTTATTACTAACACAAGTTTATTTTATTAGTTCACTAAGGTTTATCTTATTTACAGGAATTTTTTTTTCAAAATTCTAAAACCTTTGAATATTATATAGCTGAAATCATGAGTCAGTTGATGCTGAATAACCATGGAAAACCTTAAAGTACTGAACGGCAGTTTCTTTCAATTGTTGGACACTTCAGCAGCGCTCATCCACGATCCCGCCTCGCGAGATTCGAATCAAGGACCTTTTAGTCTCATGCGCGAGTGCTTAAGCTCTAGATCATTGAGCTGGTATCCAACGGTATTATTGTCTAACTTCAACCAATTCACTAAATTGATCAACCGTCCCTCATTTTCTTCAGTGAACTACTATCTCACAAATGCTGAGGAGTCCCATACTAGAACCAAATGGTCGTCCAGTACTTCCAGGTTTTTCATGGTGGTCTAGCTTCAATTGACTCATGATCTCAATTATTGAAATTATCCACAAGATCCCCTTCTGATATCAATCTCATAAACAGTATTACTGACTAATTTATACCAAGCGACATAAACAATTTTTTCGCATTTTGTGTTATGATTTCCCTTATTACAACCCAGTTATTCTAATTAGTTAGTAGTCTTGGACATTATTTCATTTGACAAGTATCCAAGTATCAGAACACAATTGAACAGTAACATAATTATATTCTTATTGGAGATGTTAGATCCCCAGAACTTACTTGCTAAATACTTTATTTTTGTAATCTTATTTTGAAATTTTAAATTTCTTTGGTTTTGCACCAAAAGCCCTGCTTTCACCTTCATGTCGTATTTCCCACGTGGGAAAAGTTTAAACGCTATTGATCCGTTGTGTCTTTTAGTATACTATTTTGTAACACTTCCTAAGCACAGTTTTATTTTGTGATCGCTTGTGCTTCTGTCTGCTTGCAGGAATACATTTATTGCCCGTTCAAACTTCGTTTTTCCTCTTTCTCTCTAGTTATTGGGGTCTAGGACACATCAAAATAACTAATTTATTAGGCTTTGGTTACAAGCCATTGTTCCATTGTTAAACCAGATGAATTTGTAATCCCTTCAAACATGACCATTCTAAATAATCAAAGTTAAATGAAAGTAGATAGGTATTAACAATAAGAAGAAAAAAAACACAACGTTAGTATATTTTTAATCTTTACAGAAGAAGATTCTACAGTTTCCTTTGTAGTAGTATCGGTTGCTATGTTAAGCTCATATACCACCTTATTCTAACTTCTAGACAAGTCAATTCATCTATACATCATGAGTCATGTTTTCACCTTGTTAATTATTCACTTATTAACCCTGACTATTTTTATATTAGCGTATGGTGTGTGTATGTGTATGATGATGTCGTTCAAAAGGACAATGAAAGCTCTACAACCAAACCATCCAGCTCAGAGAACAAATCTACATCAAAATCACCCATCTGAACTACAAATCTTTTCCAACATTTCTTATCCTATTTATCACAATGTCTGTCATTTATTTTGATCTAACTATAAAAATTGATTAACGCTTGTTAAAAGTAAGTTGGCTTATCCACCATCTCCAATGCGTGTGATTTTTGTTTCGCTCGCTGATATTTAATCATGTGTTTATGACTTCCTGACCTGCGTCATTTGACAATAAAACTGTAGCTGCTGCTTCTCTATTTGCCTTCTAATTTTATAAGCACCGTTAAGATTGGTATTTTAAGGGTTATCAAGGTGAACGATTAACAAAGTATGGCACTACACTTTCAACAATCAAATAGCAACGGAAATGACGAGATACAACTTGACGGTACTCGGTATAAAAGAAACAAATTGAACACAAGCTGAACAGAAAAGATTAGATTCGAGAGAGATGCTACTGTACTCTAATCACTAAGATCGTAATGCTCCATACACTCAAGGAATTACGCTAATGCTGTCCAGTAAAACATAGGAAACACTGATAGGATGGGAATCTCATGAATCCATAATCATCAAAGCATCCTTCAAAACAAAGAATGATTTGGCCTGTGTCATTTGACAATAGAACTATAGCTACCACTTCTCTTTTTTGCCTTCTGATTTTATATACACCGTTAAGATTTATACTTATAACGGTTATCAAGGTGAACGAGATTAACAAAGCACAACACTACACTATGTTCATGATATTATAATATCAGCTTGGTATTAGAAAACGGGATCTAAACCAGCTACTCAATAACAGGATGAAGCTAAGCAATGATTAACGAAGCACAACACTACACCTTCAATAATCCACTAGTACTGATTAGTTAAGAGATAATCATTCAGAATGCCCCCAATATAATCTTGCACAATATGTATTGAAAACTATCTCTATTATAAATGTCATATGAATACCAAAAGAAAAAAAACAGTAATATAGAAGAAGAAGAAGGAGGAGGAGGAAAAAAGGCTTATTTTAAATAGTTGCTATGATAATATTATTTATTCATAGATGTGAAAATGTCAGTTAGCAACAAAAACAACAAAAAAATGTGATCAATTCGTTTCTCTTTTAAAATATTTGTTAGTTTTTAAAAAAAAACAAAAAAATTTTTTTTGGAGGGGGGGGTTTGCAACTGAGATGAAAAACCGAAAAGAAATAATTATTGATCATTAAATTTTTCATTTAGTCACGATAAATAGTGAATCGATAATTTTTTAGAAAGAGGGGTGGGGGTGTTTTGTGATGATTATAATAATTCAATAATTGAATTCATGAGTCAATTAAAGGTAGACTATCATGAGAAACCTAAAAGTAATGGATGACTTTTTTTTGTACTAGTATGGGACTACTTAGTAGTGGGCATTCAAAAATCCAGCTGGTAGAATTTGAAATCAGGACCTTCGTTCTCGTATCTAAACGCTTAACCTTTAAGATCATTAAACTTGCCGGTATCCAATGGTGTTAATATCTAACTTCGTGCAATCTACGAAATTGAGCCACCATCCATTATTGTCTAGAGTGAGTCACTGCCTCTATAATAGACACGGTTGAATTCCACTTGTCACAGTTTCATGGATGAACTTCAGGAAATAGCTCATGAAGCCATTTACTAGTGAGCACCTGATGATTATTATCACCACCGTTGGATGTCGGGAAGTTCTTTGGTCTAGAGGTTAAGCGTTCACACGCTATTTCGAAGATTCCAGTTTCGAACCGCATGGGAGATATTGTGGATGTTCACTGCTGAGAAGTCCCATACTAGGACGAAACATCTCTGTAGTGTTTCCAAGTTTCCGATTGTAGTCTAGGTTTAATCAACTCATGAATCCAACTATTAAGTCAACAATGTTACATATTGGGGTTTTACACGAATAATCAAATACAACAATCGACATCTCATACAGAAGTGAGTTATCTGATAGACTAAGGATCAAAATTTTTAACAGCATATAATGTTAATGAATAATCTTGTTAGAAGTGTTGGAGGATCTGATGCAGATGTAAAGGCAAGGATTGGCAAAGCAATGACCGTATTTCTACAATTGAAAAACATATGGAACTCAAAACAACTCTCAACTAACTTTAAAGTGAGAATCTTCAATATGAACGTTAAGATAGTCCTAATGTACGGAGATGAAACATGGAGAATTACTACAACCATCTTCAAGAAGCTACAGGTATTTATAAATAGTTGTCTATACCAAATACTCAATATTCACTAGCCGGATACTATCAGCAACAGCGTTTTATGGGAGAGGACAAACCAGCTTCCAGCTGAAGAGGAAATCAGGAAAAGACGTTGAAAGTGGATAATACATACATTAAGGAAATTACCAAACTTCATCACGATGCAATCGCTAACTTCGAATCCTGAAGGGAAACGGAAAAGAGGAAGGCCAAAGAACACATTACGTCGATAAACAGAAGCAGTTATGAAAAAGATGAATGTTAACTGGAAAGAACTGGAAAGGATGGCCCAGGACAGGATTGAATGGAGAATATTGGTTTGAGGCCTATGCTCCTCAACGATAGGCAACAGGCATAAGTAAGTAAGTAAGTTGTTAGAAGTGTTGATATTCAGTGGTAGATTAACTTAGTCACTATTTAAATATCAACTCCTTAGAACAAATACAATTCTCGCTAGGCGGGATCGTGGATGCGCACAGCTGAGGAGTCCCACAATAAGACGAAACAGCCTTCCAGCGCTTCCAAGTTTTCCATGGTGGTCAACCTTCAATCGACTCATGATTTCAACTATATATAAAAAACTAAAAATCTCCACAAAGAAACCCTCTTATCATGTGCTCACTAGTGACTGGCTCCATGAGGTACTACCTGGAGTCCTAGTGAGAAACAGTCAATAGTGGAGTTCAACTGAGTCTGTTGTGAGATGTCAACTCACTGAAGTCATTGGTGAATTGTGGCTCAATTTAGTGGATTGGTTGAAATTAGAAATTAACACCGTTGGATGACAGGCCAGATTAGTGGTCTAAAGGTTAAGCGCTTGCGCGCAAGACTGATAGGTTCTGGATTCGAATCTCACGGATGCGCACTGCTGAGGAGTCTCACAATGGGACGAAACAGCCGTCCAGTACTTTCAGGCTTTCCATAGTGATCTAGCTTCAATTGACTCATGATTTCAACTATATATTTAAAAAATTCCTAAATTCCTTAATTATTTATTATTTAGGGAAAATAATGGTCAAACAAAGTCAGGAATTTCAAATACAATAACAAAGGTTTGTTTGTTGTTTACATTGTTTTAGTGTATTTCCCCTTCCCCCCCCCCCTACATTCATTCATTTTAAATGTTTTCCTATAGCCCATATAA